>JBBDGP010005816.1:0-44939 GCA_037952835.1 Lithobates septentrionalis | reverse complement strand
GATGATGGGACTCCCGGGAGGGGATGGAGGATGATGGGGCTCCCTGGAGGAGATGGATGATGGTGGGGCTCCTGGGAGGAGATTGTGGATGATGGGGCTCCTGGGAGGAGATGGAGGATGATGGGGCTCTGGGAGGAGATGGAGTGACCGTATGATCTGGGATGATTTGTCCTTGAACACATAGATAGGAGTTCTGACTCTTACTGTTCCTGGTCTGTGATTCACAAATATTGAAGTCAGGAAGCTTTTGCGGTAGACGTCCAGGAATGGCGGCCCCCGTATTTCCCCCTATGACCATATACTATGAGAAATGACTTCATAACCAGGATGGCTCTGGGAGGAGATGGATGATGGGCTCCCGGGAGGAGATGCAGGATGTTGGGGCTCCCGGGCGGAGATGGAGGATGTTGGGGCTCCCTGGAGGAGATGGAGGATGTTGGGGCTCCCTGGAGGAGATGGAGGAGGATGATGGGGCTCCCGGGAGGAGATGGAGGAGGATGATGGGGCTCCCGGGAGGAGATGGAGGAGGATGATGGGGCTCCCGGGAGGAGATGGAGGGAGGATGATGGGGCTCCCCGGGAGGAGATGGAGGAGGATGATGGGGCTCCCGGGAGGAGATGGAGGAGGATGATGGGGCTCCCGGGAGGAGATGGAGGAGGATGATGGGGCTCCCGGGAGGAGATGGAGGAGGATGATGGGGCTCCCGGGAGGAGATGGAGGAGGATGATGGGGCTCCCGGGAGGAGATGGAGGAGGATGATGGGGCTCCCGGGAGGAGATGGAGGAGGATGATGGGGCTCCCGGGAGGAGATGGAGGAGGATGATGGGGCTCCCGGGAGGAGATGGAGGAGGATGATGGGGCTCCCGGGAGGAGATGGAGGAGGATGATGGGGCTCCCGGGAGGAGATGGAGGAGGATGATGGGGCTCCCGGGAGGAGATGGAGGAGGATGATGGGGCTCCCGGGAGGAGATGGAGGAGGATGATGGGGCTCCCGGGAGGAGATGGAGGAGGATGATGGGGCTCCCGGGAGGGAGATGGAGGAGGATGATGGGGCTCCCGGGAGGAGATGGAGGAGGATGATGGGGCTCCCGGGAGGAGATGGAGGAGGATGATGGGGCTCCCGGGAGGAGATGGAGGAGGATGATGGGGCTCCCGGGAGGGGATGATGGGGCTCCCGGGAGGAGATGGCGGATGATGGGGCTCCCGGGAGGAGATGGCGGATGATGGGGCTCCCGGGAGGGGATGGAGGATGATGGGGCTCCCGGGAGGAGATGGCGGATGATGGGGCTCCCGGGAGGGGATGGAGGATGATGGGGTTCCCGGGAGGAGATGGAAGATGATGGGGTTCCCGGGAGGAGATGGAAGATGATGGGGTTCCCGGGAGGAGATGGAAGATGATGGGCTCCCAGGAGGGGATGATGGGGCTCTGGGAGGAGATGGCGGATGATGGGGCTCCCGGGAGGAGATGGAGGATGTTGGGGCTCCCGGGAGGGGATGGAGGATGTTGGGGCTCCCTGGAGGAGATGGAGGATGTTGGGGCCCCCTGGAGGAGATGGAGGATGATGGGGTTCCCGGGAGGAGATGGAGGATGATGGGCTCCCAGGAGGGGATGATGGGGCTCTGGGAGGAGATGGCGGATGATGGGGCTCCTGGGAGGAGATGGCGGATGATGGGGCTCCTGGGAGGAGATGGCGGATGATGGGGCTCCCGGGAGGAGATGGAGGATGTTGGGGCTCCCGGGAGGAGATGGAGGATGATGGGGCTCCCTGGAGGAGATGGAGGATGTTGGGGCCCCCTGGAGGAGATGGAGGATGATGGGGTTCCCGGGAGGAGATGGAGGATGATGGGCTCCCAGGAGGGGATGATGGGGCTCTGGGAGGAGATGGCGGATGGTGGGGCTCCTGGGAGGAGATGAATGATGGGGCTCCTGGGAGGAGATGAATGATGGGGCTCCTGGGAGGAGATGGCGGATGATGGGGCTCCTGGGAGGAGATGGCGGATGGTGGGGCTCCTGGGAGGAGATGAATGATGGGGCTCCTGGGAGGAGATGACGGATGATGGGGCTCCTGGGAGGAGATGACGGATGATGGGGCTCCTGGGAGGAGATGGCGGATGATGGGGCTCCTGGGAGGAGATGGCGGATGGTGGGGCTCCTGGGAGGAGATGAATGATGGGGCTCCTGGGAGGAGATGAATGATGGGGCTCCTGGGAGGAGATGGCGGACGATGGGGCTCCTGGGAGGAGATGGAGGACGATGGGGCTCCTGGGAGGAGATGGAGGACGATGGGGCTCCTGGGAGGAGATGGAGGACGATGGGGCTCCTGGGAGGAGATGGAGGACGATGGGGCTCCTGGGAGGAGATGGAGGACGATGGGGCTCTGGGAGGAGATGGAGGACGATGGGGCTCTGGGAGGAGATGGAGGACGATGGGGCTCTGGGAGGAGATGGAGGACGATGGGGCTCTGGGAGGAGATGGAGGACGATGGGGCTCTGGGAGGAGATGGAGGACGATGGGGCTCTGGGAGGAGATGGAGGACGATGGGGCTCTGGGAGGAGATGGAGGACGATGGGGCTCTGGGAGGAGATGGAGGACGATGGGGCTCTGGGAGGAGATGGAGGACGATGGGGCTCTGGGAGGAGATGGAGGATAATGGGGGCCCCTGGTAGGAGACAGATGGGCGGAGCCTAGGGGGAAGCTAGAAGTTTATTTTGCAGAAACCATGTTGCCAAACCAATTTAATTCAACAAAAATGTTCCCATGAGATTATATGAGCATTTATGATATTTTTTACATTTTATTTACCTGTAACTGTAAATGCTGCTGGGTGCCGCCATCATGGATGTGAGATCAGCAGACTCAGAGCTGTTACTCAAGTGGGACTCTATTGCAGTGGTCTCCAAACCGCGGCCTTTTTTTTTTTTTTTTTTAATCTGGCTCTTGGGGGCACTATTCCTCCCACTGATACCAATGATGGGGCACTATTCCTCCCACTGATACCAATGATGGGACACTATTCCTCCCACTGATACCAATGATGGGACACTATTCCTCCCACTGATACCAATGATGGGACACTATTCCTCCCACTGATACTAATGATGGGACACTATTCCTCCCACTGATAGCAATGATTGGGGGCACTATTCCTCCCACTGATACCAATGATGGGACACTATTCCTCCCACTGAGACCAATGATGGGGCACTATTCCTCCCACTGATACCAATGATGGGACACTATTCCTCCCACTGACACCAATGATGGGGCACTATTCCTCCCACTGACACCAATGATGGGGCACTATTCCTCCCACTGACACCAATGATGGGGCACTATTCCTCCCACTGACACCAATGATGGGACACTATTCCTCCCACTGACACCAATGATGGGGCACTATTCCTCCCACTGACACCAATGATGGGGCACTATTCCTCCCACTGATACCAATGATGGGACACTATTCCTCCCACTGACACCAATGATGGGGCACTATTCCTCCCACTGACGCCAATGATGGGCCATTGTTGCAGATGCCAGGACATTTTCTACTCTCACTGGCCACTGTCCAGCCCCCCTGAAGTCTGAAGGACAGTAAACTGGAATGAAAAGCGATCTTTCTTCAATACTTTGTATCCAGCAGCGTGTGCTCCGGAATGGTCCTCAGACGTCTTCTCTCTAATTGGATCCGATGCTATTAAAGGATTAGGCAGTTCTTCTGTTGGATAAAGGGACTGGCCGGGTGGGATTTGCTATATATACGTGCTGCTGAAATCCAGTCCAGGGGAAGGTGCTGGTGGCAATCTGATTAGAAGCAGCCAGCGCACATGCTGAGATCTTTCTAAGTTTACGTTTGCGGTTGGAGGGTATAAAAAGAGGTGATGGAGCTGCATTTTTACCGCCCCCCACAACCATCGCCTCTAAAGTTGAATAGGCACCCTGTTGGGGTTGTAAACTTTCTGTGGTTGCGACGCTTTGCTTCGTGGTGTGGCAGAAAATTATTGCCCTTGGCATTAGGTGGGCCGCACCACTCACCGAATGTGACCTATTCAAGTGCCAACTGTATGTCTAATGCTGGGGTCTCCAAGCTTTCTAAACAAAGGGCCAGTTGATTGTTCTTCAGACATTTAGGGAGGGCCGGACTATGGCCAGCGGTAGTGGAAATTTTCCTGGCATCAGTGAGAATAAACCTTGTCCCATTTGGCATAAGGGGGGGAAGCAGTGCCCCATCGGTATCATTGGGAGGAATGGTGCCCCATTATTAGTGTCGGTGAGAGTCATTGTGCTTCATTGTTGGTCTCAGTTGGCAGAATAGTTTCTCGTATCAGTGGGAGGAGTAGTATCCCAAGGGCCGGATAAAAGCTGGCAAAGGGCCACAGTTTGGAGACCATTGGTCTAATGCATGGAATAAACATGGTTGTGGTGCGGGCTTTAAGGCTCCATTCACCGCGACTCAAAAGTTTCCAGTAGGACTTTGGAAAGCCACTTTGATGCAACTTTGAGTGTATAAATGGGCTCCCCCTGACTCTTATTGAAACTAAGGAAGCCACTTGGACGGCTTCAGATGGTTTGCAGCTAGAAGTAGGAGCTGGCAAAGAGCCACACACCATGGTAGACCAGAGATACATTACTCCTCTAAGGAAAGGTAGGGTGATCATAGAGGAAGCACAGATCCACAGAATGGATGAAGCAGGGAGATCCTTGCACTGCAGTTCCTCAGGTACAGCATCCTCTCCAGCAAGGAGAACAGGAACAGCGATTTGATGATTGGTGGGCTAAATGGTTAAGATGGAGTAAGCACAGATCCACAGAATGAACAGTGATCTGATGACCGGTTGAGTAATGGTGGAGGAAGCACAAATCTACAAATTGGATGAAGCAGGAAGATCTTGTACTGGAGTTCCTCAGGTACAGCTTCCTCTCAAACGATGAGAACAGTGATCTCATGGCTGGTGGGATAAATAATTAGGGTGGAGGAAGCACAGATCCACAAAATGGATAAGGCAGAAGCAGGGAGGTACTTGCTCTGCAGGTCCTCAGGTACAGCTTCCTCTCCAGCAAGGATAACGGTGATCAGGAACAGTGATCTGATGATTGGTGGGTGTAAAAAGTAAAGGTGGAGGAGGCACAGATCCACTGAATGTATGTAGCAGAAGCGGGGAGGTACTTGCATTACAAGTTCTTAGGTACAGCTTCCTCTCCAGCAAGGAGAACAGTGATCTGATGACTGGTCAGGTAATGGTAGAGGTGGAGAAAGCATAGGTCCATGGATTAGATGAAGCAGGGAGATCCTTGTACTGCAGTTCCTCGGGCACAGCATCCTCTCCAGCAAGGAGAATAGTGAGCAGGAACAGTGATCTGAAGATTGGTGGGGTAAATGGTAAAGGTGGAGGAAGCACAGATTGGAAGAAGCAGAAGCAGGGAGATCCTTGTACTGCAGGTCTTTAGTACAGCTGTTTTTATGCTGATGGGCTTGTTCACACTAGTGGTTGAGGGGCGGTAACCCCATAGTTGCGCCATGCTTTTACTGCCCCCCCATGCCAAATGTGTGGGGAAAAAGCAATGAAGGCGCAATTTTTAAACATGCGCCACAGCAAACTGTATGGTACCTGCAGGCACCATGTGTTTTGGTGGCCACAAACACACCCATGTTTTCTAGATGCATAAGGGTGCCATTAAGAACTCTGTATCTGCAGAGGACAGCCGTTTCCGTGCAGTGCGGGAAATGCGCTCTCATGCATGTTCCCGCACTGCGAGTGTTGTGATCCAGGCCTCAATGACCAGTAATATGATATGAGCCTTACTACAGAAGGTTGTGGAGTAATTTCACAGAGCTAAACCGTTTATTTCACAGCAAGATCCTCTAATATCACAGAGTGCACCATATGGAGACTTTTGGTGTGGGGGTAGGATTTTCTAAAAAAAAAAAAATTACCGTGTTATTCGCCCAGTGAAATCAAATCACATGTACATTTGTTCTGATTGAATGGGAGTATTAGGCTACTTTCTCTTCAGGTCAAATGTTCTTCTTAGATTGAATCAGGAAAAGACAGCATTATGGCCACTAGATGGAGCTGATGATGATAGGAAATAAAATATAGTGATCGTTCGCAGTCAGTGACAAGGTCACTTTTAGCTAAGTTGATGTGATCGTTCTCCATCGATGGTTTAAAAGGCAGAACTCCTGTCTGCGCAGTTTCCAGCATTGTGTATGTGGCGTTGTTTTTTTTCCTGGCGCGGTGCCCGCTGTTTTTATGCTGAAATGTTGATTTCCAGGCTGGGATGCCGGAGTGGCGGCTCACTGATCTGTTTCCCGACACCTAAACCAGCAAAGCGTTGGGAGGACGGGGATCACAGAGTTCCGGATCCCCCTCTGATTCCTCTCTGGCCCTCTATCTGTAGGCCGTGTCATAGAAGAATTTTTTGCTTTTTTATGGTTCATTTTTGCTTTTGAAGTTTTTCCATCACAAAAGTGTAAGGCCGGCAGAATCACCACTGTGGGGGGGTCTATATTAGGAACATGTTTACACCCTGGAAACTAAAAATATTTATCATCAAAATTGAGAAGAGCGGGGGAGGGGAGGGATTTTGAGGACTGTCCATGGTGGATGTAGAGCAGGCTTAGCACCCCAGCTGTTGTGGAACTACATTTCCCATGAGGCATTGCAAGGCTGGAATTTACAATTACTCCTAGAGGCATGATGGGACTTGTAGTTCTGCAACAGTTGGAGGGCCCCAGGTTGCCTACTCCTGATGTAAAGTGGTATTAAACCCAAACTTTTTTTTTTTTTTTTTTTTTTTTTTTTTTTATGATTGCAGCTTTACCAAATCTCAGATGTGATGGCTGCATTCATTTTTCTTTTTTGGGCTTTCTTTTCTTCTATTTTCATCTAGTGATCCAGCCAGTAAGTGTTGTTTTTTTTTTTTCAGCAAGAACAAGCTGTCCTGCAGATGGATCAGTATTCATGGTTGAGACAAACCATTTAGCACTGAATGGGGTGCTTACAGTAATCGGCTTTTATAAACCGTGCATCCTGAAAGTATTCACAGCACTTCACTTTTTCCACATTTTGTTATGTTGCAGCCTTATTCCGATATGAATTATATTCATTACGTTCCTCTAAAATTCTACCAAACAATCCCCCATAATGAAAACATGAAAGAAGTTTTAAAATCTTTGCAAATTTATGAAAAATAAAAAAAATCCCATGTACATAAGGCTCCTCCCCTGTACATAAGTATCACAGGCTCCTCCCCTGTACACCAGTATCACAGGCTCCTCCCCTGTACACCAGTATCACAGGCTCCTCCCCTGTACACCAGTATCACAGGCTCCTCCCCTGTACACCAGTATCACAGGCTCCTCCCCTGTACACCAGTATCACAGGCTCCTCCCCTGTACACCAGTATCACAGGCTCCTCCCCTGTACACCAGTATCACAGGCTCCTCCCCTGTACACCAGTATTCACAGCCTTTGCTCAATACTTTGGTGAAGCTTCTTTGGCACCAATTACAGCCTCAAGTATTGTTGAGTATGATGCTACAAGCTTGGCACACCTATTTTTGGGTAGTTTCCCCCATTATTTTTTTCAGGACCTCTCAAGCTCCATCAGGTTGCATGGGGATTGTCGGTGCACAGCCATTTTCGGATCTCTCCAGAGATGTTCAATCAGGTTCAAGTCTGGGCTCTGGCTGGGCCACTCAAGGACATTCACAGAGTTGTCCCGTAGCCACTCCTTTGTTATCTTGGCTGTGTGCTTAGGGTCGTTGTCCTGTTGGAAGATGAACCTTCACCCCAGTCTGAGATCCTGAGCACTCTGGAGCAGGTTTTCATCAAGGATGTCTCTGTACATTGCTGCATTCATCTTTCCCTCGATGAAGGTACCACCACCATGCTTCACTGTAGGGATGGTATTGACCAGGTGATGAGTGGTGCCTGGTTTCCTCCAGACATGACCTTTGCCATTCAGGCCAAAGAGTTCAATCTTTGTTTCATCAGACCAGTGAATTTTGTTTCTTGTGGTCTGAGAGTTCTTTGGGTGCTTTTATGGCAAACTCCAGGTGGGCTGTCATGTGCCTTTTTTGACCAAGCAGACAATACAACCTCTTTAATGAGTGAAATAAGTATTTGACCCCTTCGCAAAACATGACTTGGTACTTGGTGGCAAAACCCTTGTTAGCAATCACAGAGGTCAGACGTTTCTTGTAGTTGGCCACCAGGTTTGCACAAATCTCAGGAGGATCCTCTCCAAGTTATTAAGGTTATGAGGCTGACGTTTGGTAACTTGAACCTTCAGATCCCTCCACATATTTTCTATGGAATTAAGGTCTGGAGACTGGCTAGGCCGCTGTAGAACCTTAATGTGCTTCTTTTTGAGCCATTCCTTTTGTTGCCTTGGCCGTGTGTTTTGGGCCATTGTCATGCTGGAATACCCATCTACGACCCATTTTCAATGCCGTGGCTGAGGGAAGGAGGTTCTCACCCAAGATTTGATGGCCCCGTCCATCTTCCCTTTGATGTGGTGAAGTTGTCCTGTCCCCTTAGCAGAAAAACGCCCCCAAACCACAATGTTTCCACCTCCATGTGTGACGGTGGGGGATGGTGTTCTTGGGGTCATAGGCAGCATTCCTCCTCCTTCATACACGGTGAGTTGAGTTGATGCCAAAAAGCTTGGTTTTGGTCTCATCTGACCACAACACTTTCACCCAGTTCTCCTCTGAATCATTCAGATGTTCATTAGTAATCTTCAGACGGACCTGTACATGTGATTTCCTAGGCAGGGGGACCTTGCGGGAGCTGCAGGATTTCAGTCCTTCACGGTGTAGTGTGTTACCGATTGTTTTCTTGGTGACTATGGTCCCAGCTGAGATCATTGAGAAGATTCTCCTGTGTAGTTCTGGGCTGATTCCTCACCGTTCTCATGATCATTGAAACTCCACGAGGTGAGATCTTTCATGGAGCCCCAGACCGAGGGAGACTGACAGTTATTTTGTGTTTCTTCTATTTGCGAATAATCTCACCAACTGTTGTCGCCCCTCTCACCAAGCTGCTTGGCGATGGTCTTGTAGCCCATTCCAGCCTTGTGTAGGTCTACAATCTTCTGCCCGATATCATTGGACAGCCCTTTGGTCTTGGCCATGGTGGAGAGATTGGAATCTGATTACCGTACTTATCGGCGTATAACACGCACTTTTTTCCCCTTAAAATCAGGGGAAAATCGCGGGTGCGTGTTATACGCCGATCCCCTGCGATCCTGAGCTGACAGATCTTCTTCAAAATCGCCGACCGCGATTTGAAAATGGCGCCGCCGGCGCTGAAATACACAGCGCCGGTCCTCGGCTCTTCTCGGCCACTTTCAGCTTCACTCGAGCGCCGCCCGAACCTAGCCGAGTGAACTCGGCTAGGTTCGGATAGCTCCGCTCACAGTCACGCCCACCCCGGGCGGGACTACGAGTGGGGCCGAAATTGAACGAGAGCCGCCGAGAAGAGCCGAGGACCGGCTCTGTGTATTCCGGCGGCGCCATTTTCAAATCGCAGTCGGTGATTTTGAAGCTCAGGATCGCAGGGGAGCGGCGCCATTTTCAAACTGCGAGCTGCAAGGCTGCACTGGGATAAGGCTGCAATGGACACTGGGGAAGGCTGCACTGACAAGGCTGCAATGATGGGCATTTAAATGTAAGTTTTTTTTTCCCTTCAACTTCCCTCCTAAACTTGGGGTGCGTGTTATATGCCGATAAATACGGTACTTCTGTGGACAGGTGTCTTTTATACAGGTAACAAGCTGAGATTAGGAGCACTCCCTTTAACTGCTTCAGATCCGGGCCATTGCCAAATGACGGCAACAGCGCGGATCTAAATTGCCGGGACTACGTCCATTGACGTCGTCCCGTGCACGAGCGGCCTGCGCGCCCCCTGCAGGGCGCGCGCGGCGCGCTCGGTGATCAGCGAGTCTATGAGACTCGCCTGATCACAGATCAGAGTAAGGGGTTGGTCCCAACCCCTTACCACATGATCAGCTGTCAGCCAATGACAGCTGATCATGTGATGTAAACAGAGCCGGTAATCGGCTATTTTTCCTCCTCGCGCTGACAGCGTGAGGAGGAAAAAAAAACCCGATCACCGGCGGCCGTGATCGGGACATCAGTCCCGATCACGGCGATCTTATAACAAAAAGCAATAGGCAGCAGTGCTGCCTACCAGTGCCCACCATATTAACCCATCAGTGCCCACAGTGCCATCAATCAGCGCCACCCATCAGTGCCCACAGTGCCACCCATCAGTGCCACCCATCAGCACCCACATCAGTGCCACCCATCAGCACCCACATTAGTGCCACCCATCAGCACCCACATCAGTGCAACCTATCAGTGCCCATCAGTGTCACCTACCAGTGCCCATAAGTGCCCATCAGTGCCACCCATCACTGCCCATCAGTGCCACCCATCAGTGCCCCCCCATCAGTGCCCCCCCATCAGTGCCACCTATCTGTGCCACCTATCTGTGCCGCCCATCTGTGGCCATCAGTGCCGCCTTAACTGTCCCCATCAGTGCCGCCTTAACTGTCCCCATCAGTGCCGCCTTAACTGTCCCCATCAGTGCCGCCTTAACTGTCCCCATCAGTGCCGCCTTAACTGTGCCTATCAGTGCCGCCTTAACTGTGCCTATCTGTGCCTATCCGTGCCCATCAGTGCAGCCTATCAGTGCCCACCAGTGCCGCCTCATCAGTGCATATCAATGAAGGAGAAAAATTACCTGTTTGCAAAATTTTATAACAAACTATTAAACATGATTTTTTTTTTTTTCAAAATTTTCCATCTTTTTTTGTTTGTTTAGCAAAAAATAAAAACCCCAGCTGTGATTAAATACCACCAAAAGAAAGCTCTATTTGTGGGAAAAAAATGATAAAAATTTCATTTGGGTACAGTGTTGTATGACCGCACAATTGTCATTCAAAGTGCGACAGCGCTGGAAGCTCAAAATTGGTCTGGGCAGGAGGGGGGTTTAAGTGCCCAGTAAGCAAGTGGTTAAGAGAGTGCTCCTAATCTCAGCTCATTACCTGTATAGAAGACATCTGGGAGCCAGAAATCTTTCTGATTGATAGGGTATCAAATACTTATTTCACTCATTAAAATGCAAATCAATTTATAACTTTTTTTAAATGTGTTTTGAATATTTTCTGTAATGTTACAAAATGTGGAAAAAGTGAAGCTCTGTGAATACTTTTCGGGGGCACTCTAATAAAGGAGGTGTGTTACTAGCCAGATCGCCAGGTGAAAACCAAGGGGGGGAAAAGCCTAAAAAAAAAAACCTAATGCAGCCACCACATCGAGTGATTGGGAAGCTGCGATATGACATTTTTGGGTTTAATCTCTTTAAAAGGGATTATCAGCCAATTGCCATCCAGAATTTTGATCTTTTGGACACAAAGGATCGATCGATCCCACTTTTGTAATATGTGAATTGTGTGATTGTAAATTCCTAAGATGAAAAATGAACAAAGCATTTCCTTCCATAGTGTGTCCTTCTTCTACACAAAGCACCCAGTGTGATTTCTCTCTGCTCTCTCATCCCTCTGCTTTCTGCATGAGTCTCATCTGACTGTCTATGCCGACACCAAGCAATCCTAGGAGTTGCCCCCGCTCCTCCTACAGCACACAGCCTGTGATTGACAGCCTCATATCAGTCACAAGCTGCGTGCATGTCCATTCCCTTCACTCAGGTCTCAAATTACACCCAGCTCTGTTGTGCCGTGTCAGCGATTCTCAACCTCAGTCCTCAAGTACCCCTAACAGGCCATGTTTTCTGGTTTTCCTTTACTTTTGCACAGCTGCTTTAAGTCAATAGCAATGGCATGATATTGATGAGAGCTATTTTATCTAAGGAGAGTTCCCAAAACATGGCCCGTTGGGGGTACTTGAGGACTGAGGTTGAGAACCACTGCCCCGTGTGTGTGATGTCGCATCCCCACCCTCTGCCTTTTGAAGCTCAGAAATGCTGTGTGAATTCTGTACTTTGGCTGTAGAGAAGACTGCAGATAAACAGGTACAACTTGTATAGGAGGATTAGTTTCATCTGTGTATTACCTGAGGATAGTCACCTCAATGGGTATATGTAAGGGTTTACAACCACTTTAATTTGATTAGCTCCCACCTCCTAGGCCCCTATGTTGACCTGATGGGGCCCAGGAGAATGTATACAATCCCCCGAAGCAAGTAGAAGTGGGTGTGTAATTTATTAAGCTCTTTTATTCCGTTGAACTGATGGGGCCTGGTCCATAGGACCGGTGGTACTGCCTCATCAGCGGCCCTGCTCACGCCACCCATCCGCGTGCCGTCTCACCCAGTCCTTCTGTGTGCCATTGCCGTTGCAGCGTGAGAAATCACTTGCATGCGGTAGCACCCGAACGCGTTTCGTCATACTGACTTCCTTGAAGGGCCTATTCTCTATACATTGTAATTGTAGATCTAACCAGCTCTGCTATTAGACACTATAGAGCAGTAATTGTTTAGATCGGAGTTCTCCTTTTAGGCTCCATTCACACTGGTGCAACTTGTCATGCGACATTGGATCTCCCCAACTGATATACAGTGCCTTGAAAAAGTATTAATACCCCTTATAAATTGATTTGTATTTTAATGAGTGAAATAAATAAACAAAAATCATAAATGTATTTATTGGGATTTTATGTGATAGATCAACACAAAGTGACACATAATTGTGAAGTGGAAGGAAAATGATAAATGGTTTTCAATTTTTTTACAAAAAAATATGTGAAAAGTGTGGGGGGTACATTTGTATGGCGCCCCCCGGAGTCAATACTTTGTAGAACCCCCTTTCTCTACAATTACAGCTGCAAGTCTTTTTGGGGATGTCTCTACCAGCTTTGCACATCTAGAGAGGAACATTTCTGCCCATTCTTCTTTGCGAAATATCTCAAGCTCTGTCAGATTGGATGGAGAGCGTCTGTGAACAGCAATTTTCAAGTCTTGCCACAGATTCTCAATGTGATTTAGGTCTGGACTTTGACTGGGCCATTCTAACACATGAATATGCTTTGATGTAAACCATTCCATTGTAGCTCTGGCTGTATGTTTCGGGTCGTTGTCCTGCTGGAAGGTGAACCTCCGCCCCAGTCTCAGGTCTTTTGCAGAATCTAACAGGTTTTCTTCTAAGATTGCCCTGTATTTGTCTCCATCCATCTTCCCATCAACTCTGACCAGCTTCCCTGTCCCTGCTGAAGAAAAAAATCCCCACCACATGATGCTGCCACCACCATGTTTCACGGTGGGGATGGTGTGTTCAGGGTGATGTGCAGTGTTAGTTTTCTGCCACACATAGCGTTTTGCTTTTAGGTCAATAAGTTCAATTTTGGTCTCATCTGACCAGAGCACCTTCTTCCACATGTTTGCTGTGTCCTCCACATGGCTTCTCACAAACTGCAATCAGGACTTCTTATGGCTTTCTTTCACCAATGTCTTTCTTCTTGTCACTCTTCCATAAAGGGCAGATTTGTGGAGAACACGACTAATAGTTGTCCTGTGGACAGATTCTCCCACCTGAGCTGTGGATCTCTGCAGCTCCTCCAGAGTTACCATGGACCTCTTGGCTCTTCTCTGATGAATGCTCTCCTTGCCCGGCCGGTCAGTTTAGGTGGACAGCCATGTCTTGGTAGGTTTGCAGTTGTGCCATACTCTTTCCATTTTCTGATGATGGATTGAACAGAGCTCCGTGAGATGTTCAAAGCTTGGGAGATTTTTTTTATAACCTGACCCTGCTTTATACTTCTCCACCACTTTATCCCTGACCTGTCTTGTGTGTTCCTTGGCCTTCATGATGCTGTTTGTTCACTAAGGTTCTCTAACAAACCTCTGAGGGCTTCACAGAACAGCTGTATTTATAATGAGATTAAATTACACACAGGTGGACTCTTTTTACTAATTAGGTGACTTCTGAAGGAAATTGGTTCCACTAGATTTTAGTTGGGGGTATCCGAGTAAAGGGGGCTGAATACAAATGCCCCCCCCCCCCCACACTTTTCACATATTTATTTGTAGCAAATGTTGAAAACCATTTATCATTTTCCTTCCACTTCACAATTATTTGCCACTTTGTGTTGGTCTATCACATAAAATCCCAATAAAATACATTTACATTTTTGGTTGTAACGTGACAAAATGTGGAAACTTTCAAGGGGTATGAATACTTTTTCAAGGCACTGTAAAATGATATAAAATATATTCTTTTGTACGGAGAGAGAACATTGGGAGTCTATAGGTGTGAATGTCCTCAGCTCCGGTGTTTTCTATTCTGTCCATAGTCCCCGGATCTCTCCATAGTGACAGCGGCTTGTCCCTTATCGCTATGCTGCAGACAATGGCTGTTCTCAGTGGGTGATGGGTGATGGGTAGACTGAGCTGGGTGCTGATTGATCCTATGGGAGGATGGAGCTCATGTACACCGCCGGCCTCTTCTCACGTGCAGAACATCTAAAACCGAATGCAGAAAAATCTCTTATGGGCAGAGCACAGCGATCGAATCCTCCAATCCCAAACGTGGTCATCCCTGACCGTCTGTCATCATCTCGCCCCGTATAAGACGCCCGTCTGTGTATATATCATTTACTTACTCTATTGGCACTGGAAAATGTATCAAAAATGTATTTTTATTATTTTATAATTTTTTTATGAAGTGGGAGAATTCCAAAAAGTGACAGTTGTTCCCAGAATAAGAGGTGGCAGTAAATCTGTCGGGAGAACTGTGAAAGGTTAAAGGTCACCTGGACAATCCATGCTGAGCCTTTGGTGGCAACACCCGGATCGCCAAAAGTTGTCTTCTTTTTTTTTTTTTTTTTCTTTTTTTTTGTCGCCGCCCACATCCAATCAGACAGAGGCAGTTTTTTAGGTATTCTGACAGCCAACCACCACAATAGCCTGTAGCAGATTTGTCCATCTATGCTGTCCTAATGGGCACAGCAGGTGTACAGACCCGGGAACTCAGCACAGGGATGGTGGGAACCCCTCATAATGGGCACAGCAGGTGTACAGACCCGGGAACTCAGCACAGGGATGGTGGGAGCCCCTCCTAATGGGCACAGCAGGTATACAGACCCGGGAACTCAGCACAGGGATGATGGGAGCCCCTCATAATGGGCACGGAAGGTGTACAGACCCGGGAACTCAGCACAGGGATGGTGGGAACCCCTCATAATGGGCACAGCAGGTATACAGACCCGGGAACTCAGCACAGGGATGATGGGAGCCCCTCATAATGGGCACAGAAGGTGTACAGACCTGGGAACTCAGCACAGGGATGGTGGGAGCCCCTCCTAATGGGCACAGCAGGTATACAGACCCGGGAACTCAGCACAGGGATGATGGGAGCCCCTCATAATGGGCACAGAAGGTGTACAGACCCGGGAACTCAGCACAGGGATGGTGGGAACCCCTCCTAATGGGCACAGCAGGTATACAGACCCGGGAACTCAGCACAGGGATGGTGGGAGCCCCTCATAATGGGCACAGCGGGTGTACAGACCTGGGAACTCAGCACAGGGTTGGTGGGAACCTCTCATAATGGGCACAGCGGGTGTACAGACCCCGGAACTCAGCACAGGGATGGTGGGAACCCCTCATAATGGGCACAGCAGGTATACAGACCCGGGAACTCAGCACAGGGATGGTGGGAACCCCTCATAATGGGCACAGCAGGTGTACAGACCCGGGAGCCACAGGGATGGTGGGAACCCCTCATAATGGGCACAGCGGGTGTACAGACCCAGGAACTCAGCACAGGGATGGTGGGAGCCCCTCATAATGGGCACAGCAGGGGTACAGACCTGGGAACTTAACATAATGGGCACAACCTCCAGGAACTCGCCAGCAGCCCCTGGAAAATATAACAAACTGTAAAGGGTTGAATCCACCAGACAGTGAATTATTAGTCTGGATAAATGGACCTTTTTGTTTCCATACAAATCAGTGGAGATGCAAAAACTGCATAACCCCTGTGAAGGAGGTCAGACAGAGGCGGATGAAAGCAGGCAGTATTCCCATCTATACAATCCTGGAATGTGATTGGTGGATTGTAGTGAAGCTCTCGGTGATGACAGATGAGGGTCGTGTTTTGTTGGTGGTCGGTGTAGATTTGGACCGGTGGTCAGAGTTCTCCTCTGTATTGTGTTCTGTTTCCTCTCTGTCTTCTCTCAGGAAATCATCATCTGTTTCCTTCATGTTCTGTTTTTCTGAACATCTTTCCCGTAATCGTCCTCTCAGAGCCAATCACCCGCTAAGACTGATCCCTCTAAATCCAACACTAAGCAGAATAATGGAGAAGAGTCGGCTCAGAGCTCATAGAGACACTCACCAGCTCTGTATTCAGTCAATGGATTGTTAAATCTGAACTCCGGACTCAAAAACATTCCTTTTAAATATATTCTATATAAATTAGAGGTGCGCCGAATTGTAATGTTGGTGCTGAAACCAAAAATTCAGGATGCACTTGGCCGAAACCGAAAAGGGCAGTTTTTAAATAATATATACAGTGCATCTGCAAAGTATTCAAAGAGCTTCACTTTTTCCACATTTTGTTATGTTACAGCCTTATTCCAAAATGTATTAAATTATTTTTTCTCAAAATTCTACAAACGATACCCCATAATGACAACGTGAAAGAAGTTTGTTTGAAATCTTTGCAAATTTATAAAAAAAAATTAAACAAAATAAAATACAAAAAAAATAAACAAAATAAATCCCAAGTATCACAGGCTCCTCCCCTGTACATAAGTATCACAGGCTCCTCCCCTGTACATAAGTATCACAGGCTCCTCCCCTGTACATAAGTATCACAGGCTCCTCCCCTGTACATAAGTATCACAGGCTCCTCCCCTGTACATAAGTATTCACAGCCTTTCCTCAATACTTTGGTGAAGCCCCTTTGGCATAAATTACAGCCTCAAGTATTTTTGAGTATGATACTACAAGCTTGGCACACCTATTTTTGGGCAGTTTCTCACATTCTTCTTAGCAGGACCTCTCAAGCTCCATCAGGTTGGATGGGGAGTGTTGGTGCACAGCCATTTTCATACCTCTCCAGAGATGTTCAATCGGTTCAAGTCTGGGCTCTGGCTGGGCCACTCAAGGACATTCTCAGAGTTGTCCCGTAGCCACTCCTTTGTTATCTTGGCTGTGTGCTTAGGGTCCTTGTCCTGTTTGGAAGATGAACTTTCGCCCCTGTCTGAGGTCCAGGGCACTCTGGATCAGGTTTTCATCAAGGATGTCTCTGTACATTGCTGCATTCATCTTTCCCTCAAACCTGACTAGTCTCCCAGTTCCTGCCGCTGACAAACATCCCCACACCATGATGCTGCCACCACCATGCTTCACTGTAGGGACGGTATTGATCAGGTGATGAGTGGTGCCTGGTTTTCTCCAAACACGAGGCTTGTTATTCAGGCCAAAGAGTTCAATCTTTGTTTCATCAGACCAGCAAATTGTGTTTCTCATGGTCTGAGAGTCCTTCAGGTGCCTTTTGGCAAACTCCAGGCGGACTGTCATGTGCCTTTTTACTGAGGACTGGCTTCCGTCTTGTCACTCTACCATACAGGCCTGATTGGTGGAGTGCTGCAGAGATGGTTGTTCTTCTGGAAGGTTCTCCTCTCTCCACAGAGAAACGCTGGAGCTCTGTCAGAGTGACCATCGGGTTCTTGGTCACCTCCCTGACTAAGGCCCTTCTCCCCGATCGATCAGTTTGGCCGGACGGCCCGCTCTAGGAAGAGTCCTGGTGGTTCCAAACTTCTTCCATTTACAGATGATGGAGGCCACTGTGCTCATTGGGACCTTCAATGCTGCAGAATATTTTTTTGCACCCTTCCCCCGATCTGTGCCTCCATACAATCCTGTCTCAGAGGTCTACAGACAATTCCTTGGACTTCATGGCTTGGTTTGTGCTCTGACATGCACTGTTACCTGTGGGACCTTCTATAGACAGGTGTGTGCCTTTCCAAATCATGTCCAATCGCCTGAATTGACCACAGGTGGACTCCAAGTTGTAGAAACATCTCAGGCTGGGTTCACACTGGTGCGACACGACAGCCGTCCTACTTTGGATCCGACTTTGCCCTGCGACATGAAGCCGGCATGTGTCCGACTTTCAATGAATGGGGATCCGACTTGGATCCCCGCCAATGTGTTTGGTATGAATCTTTAGGGGGAACTCTGCGCCAAATGTTAAAAAACCGGCATAGGTTCCCCCCCAAGAGCATACCAGGCTAGGTAGGGGGGTTCCCTTAAGGGGAACCCCCCTACGCCAAAAAAACGGCGTGGGGGTCCCCCCCCCAATCCATACCAAACCCTTATCCGAGCACGCAGCCCGGCCGGACAGGAATGGGGGTGGGGACGAGCGAGCGCCCCCCCCCCTCCTGAACCGTACCAGGCCGCATGCCCTCAACATGGGGGGGTTGGTGCCTTGGGGGAGAGGGGGGCGCGCTGCGGGCCCCCCCCACCCCAAAGCACCTTGTCCCCATGTTGATGAGGACAAGGGCCTCCTTCCCGACAACCCTGGCCGTTGGTTGTCGGGGTCTGCGGGCGGGGGGCTTATCGGAATCCGGGAGCCCCCTTTAATAAGGGGGCCCCCAGATCCCGACCCCCCACCCTATGTGAATGAGTATGGGGTACATCGTACCCCTACCCATTCACCTAGGGAAAAGTGTCAATAAAAAAAAAACAAAGTACACAGGTTTCAAGATTAATTTATTGGGCAGCTCCGGTATCTTCTTCCGACTTCGGGGGGGGGGTGTCTTCTTCCGACTTCTCCCGGTGTTCCGCCTCTTCTCCCGGGCCCCGCCGCTATCTTCTTCCAGCTCTATTGCCAGCGAGGGGCCCGGTCTGCTGCCGCTGTCTTGTCGCCGCTGTCTCGCCGCTTCTTCTCTTCATCTCTTCTTCCGATGTTGACACGACGTTCTCTCCGGCTAGAATGCTCTCTGTGCGCTCTGCTCTGACTTATATAGGCGGTGACCCCGCCCCCTTATGCCGTCACAGTCCCAGCATGCCCAGGGACTGTGACGGCAAGAGGGGGCGGGGTCACCGCCTATATAAGTCAGAGCGGAGCGCCCAGAGTGCATTCCAGCCCCAGAGAGCGTCGTGTCAACATCAGGAGAAGAGGGCAGAAGGCAGAAGATTGAAGACCGGGCTCCTCCGCTTTAGCAAAAGAGCGGCAAAAGAGCAGAAAATAGCGGAGGAGCCCGGCAGAAGATCCGGAGAGCGCGGAGAACCGGAGAGACCCCCGAAGAGAAGAAGACAGCAGACCGGGCTCCTCTGCTATAGCAAAAGAGCAGAAGATAGCAGAGAAGACCCGGAGAGCGCGGAGAAGAACCGGAGAGACCCCCGAAGTCAGAAGAAGACCCCCGGAGCTAATAAATTACTTTAAAAATCTGTGTAGTGTTTTTTTTTTTTCATTGACACTTTTTCCCTAGGTGAATGAGTAGGGGTACCATGTACCCCATACTCATTCACATAGGGTGGGGGGCCGGGATCTGGGGCCCCCTTATTAAAGGGGGCTCCCGGATTCCGATAAGCCCCCCGCCCGCCGACCCCGACAACCAACGGCCAGGGTTGTCGGGAAGAGGCCCTTGTCCTCATCAACATGGGGACAAGGTGCTTTGGGGTGGGTGGGGGGGGGCCCGCAGCACGCCCCCCTCTCCCCCAAGGCACCAACCCCCCCATGTTGAGGGCATGCGGCCTGGTACGGTTCAGGAGGGGGGGGGGGCGCTCGCTCGTCCCCACCCCCATTCCTGTCCGGCCGGGCTGCGTGCTCGGATAAGGGTCTGGTATGGATTGGGGGGGACCCCCACGCCGTTTTTTCGGCGTAGGGGGTTCCCCTCAAGGTCCATACCAGACCTAAGGGCCTGGTATGCTCTTGGGGGGGAACCCATGCCGGTTTTTTAATTAAAATTTCGCCGGAGTTCCCCCTCAAGATCATCTGAGCACAAGTCGCGTGCCGAAGTCGGATTATGCAAGACGGCGATCCGACTTTGATCCGACTTCAATGATAGTCAATAGGCTGAAGTAGGATCAAAGTCGGATCAAAGTAGTACAGGGAGCATTTCTAAAGTCGGAACAACTTGTGTCGGACCAGTTAGGACGGCTCCCATAGGGAAACATTGGATTTCACACGACATGAGCTCCCAATGTCGGAGCGTTTGTCGGACCAGTGTGAACCCAGCCTCAAGGATGATTGGTGGAAACAGGATGGACCTGAGCTCAATTCTGAGTGTCATGACAAAGACTGTGATAGTTATGTACATGGAATTTATTTTGTTTTTTTTCATTTTTAAAAAATTTGCAAAGATTTCAAACAAACTTCTTTCACGTTGTCATTATGGGGAATTGTTTTTAGAATTTTGAGGAAAATAATTACCGTATATACTCGAGTATAAGTCGTTCCGAGTATAAGTCGAGGCCCTAATTTACCACAAAAAAATGGGAAAAACTTAGTGACCCGAGTATAAGACGAGGGTGATAAAAGGAACAGCTACTGTAAGTGGAAAAGAGGGTCAACAATGCCCATTTGCAGCATCACTGTGCCCATTTGCATGCCTCACTGTGCCCATTTGCAGCCATAGGTCCCCTGAACTTCAAACTCGGTAGTTAAGGGTTCCTAAATGCCCCCTAGCTGCAGCCAAAATTTGGGGTCTCTGAACCCAAAGGGTCCCGAAATGACATTGCTGCGGATCTCGTATCTCAAGGCTACTTAGTGCTAGGAACCCCAAATTTGGTGTGCAAACCCAGTGGAACTAGCACCATAACATTTCCAAAGCTGGGGTTTCTAGCACCAAGTAGCCCCGAGATACAGGGCCCCAAAAATCAGTTCAGAAAATGTCAAGCACTTTTCTGCAGCAGAGAATGACATTTTCCAAACCGGTTTTGGGGCCCCGTATCTCAGGGCCACTTGGTGCTAGGAACCCCAGCTTTGGATATGTTATGGTACCAATTCCACTAGGTTTGCACACCAAATTTGGGGTTCCTAGCTCCAAGTAGCCCTGAGATATGGGGCCCCAAATTCGGTTCAGAAAATGTCAAGCACTTTTCTGCAGCATAGAATGACATTTTCCGAACCGATTTTGGGGCCCCTTATCTCGGGGCCACTTAGTGCTAGGAACTTCAGCTTTGGATATGTTGTGACACCAGTTCCACTTGGTATCCACACCAAATTTGGGGTTCCTAGCACCAAGTGGCCCTGAGATACGGGGCCCCAAAGTCGGTTCGGAAAATGAAATTTTTTGCTGCAGAAAAGTGCTTGACTCGAGTATAAGTCGAGGGGGGCACTTTCAGCACAAAAAAATGTGCTGAAAAATTCGACTTATACTCGAGTATATACGGTAAATCCATTTTGGAATAAGGCTGTAACATAACAAAATGTGGAAAAAGTGAAGCGCTGTGAACTTTCCAGATGCACTGTAATTGTATTATATTCAAATTTTTAATTAAAATTATGAATTTATTATCGGCACATTTAGTGCAAGAAAAGTAAAATGCATTCCTTTTAAAATGTATGTCTGCACACTGGTCCGTTGCGCTTCCGTTGTGGTATTATAAATCTTGCTGCGTTTTGGTCAGTTAAAAAAATACTCGCCAACAATGCTCCTCCCTATTGAAAACGCAGCAAGAACGCATTAATACCGCACCCGTGTTACGTTTTTTTTTTTTTTCTTTTTTTTATGCGGTTTTTGAGTCTCATGACATGAAAAACATACCATAAGCGCAGTAAAATCGCTGTAAAGTTGTGGTAAATCGCGTATGTTTTTGGCGCCATTATCGGGAGCTTTTTATCTGATTGGCAAAACGCTGATCGCACCATTTTTGGTCACCAAAATTTCAATGACTCTCTAATATAAATCCACTGAATGCTCTAACAAACCCAGATATTACCTAGTAAAAGTAGTACATCACTGTGCTGTACACAGCCTGTGCAGAGTTGTGGGAGGAGCCCAGCAGACTCCACCCACTACAGGCTGCCTGCAGAAAAGTATAGGAAGGAGGCGGTGACAACAGTCGCCCTGCACAAGAGGAGGGAGAGCGCAAAGCTGTGGGAGGGGCCTACTGCTGACAGTAAAACTGCAGGAAGGGGAGGAGACAAGACCAGTCCCCCTGCACAAGGAGGGAGATCAGCAGTGAGCGGTCTTTATTACAGGAAGTCTCACACTGGATTACTGCACAGATCTGGAAGAAATACACAAAGATCACTGAGATTCAAGAAGACACAAGACCAGTATTTGCTTTTCCCGGAGTTCAGCTTTAAAGAATCGTGTGTGTGTGTGTGTGTGTGTGTGTGGGGGGGGGGGGGGGGGTGCAAGGAGGCAGGTTTTCTGGCCAAAAAAGCGTTTTGCTGGTGTTCTGCCCCATCTGTGTTCCACCATTTGTTTTTTTTTGTTGTATTGCAGTGCATGAGGTTTCTTTTGTCTATACTGACCCTATACTAGCCGCAGTTATGGGTCACTAAATCTTGTCTACTTCTGCAAATTGGTATCTCCCTCTGTCCTCCCCTCCTGTTTAGTTCTAGTTCAGTTCTAGCTAGGCACTCCCTGTTTCTTCCATGTTCCCTCAGTCCGTGTTCCTCTCAGACAGGGCTCAGGAAAGTTGTTGTGTTACACTTCAAAAGTCTGGTACTGTCACTGAATGTGAGACATTTAAGAGACCCATTTAAGAGCATTCCCAGTAAATTTCCCATAATGCACGCGGTTGCTGCGGGTTTGTGCAGCATTTAGAGCAGGGGTGTCAAACTCCATTTCATCCTGGGCCTCATCAGCATTATGGCTGCACTTAAAGAGTTGGGGCGTGCACAGAGTGCGGGGTTGGGGCGTGGGCCGGGTGCAGAGTGCGGGGTTGGGGCGTGGGCCGAGTGCGGGGTTGGGGCGTGGGCCGGGTGCAGAGTGCGGGGTTGGGGCGTGGGCCGGGTGCAGAGTGCGGGGTTGGGGCGTGGACCGGGTGCGGGGTTGGGGCGTGGACCGGGTGCGGGGTTGGGGCGTGGGCCGGGTGCGGGGTTGGGGCGTGGGCCGGGTGCGGGGTTGGGGCGTGGGCCGGGTGCAGAGTGCGGGGTTGGGGCGTGCGCTGGGTGCGGGGTTGGGGCGTGCGCCGCGTGCAGAGTGCAGGGTTGGGGCGTGCACAAGGTTGGGGTGTACGCCAGGTGCATAGAGCAGGGTTGAGGGGTGCAGAGTGTTGGGGCGTGGACCGGGTGCGGGGTTGGGGCGTGGGCCGGGTGCGGGGTTGGGGCATGGGCCGGGTGCTGGGTTGGGGCGTGGGCCGGGTGCAGAGTGCAGGGTTGGGGCATGCACCGGGTGCAGAGTGCGGGGTTGGGGCTTGCGCTGGGTGCGGGGTTGGGGCGTGCGCCGGGTGCAGAGTGCAGGGTTGGGGTGTGCACAAGGTTGGGGTGTACGCCAGGTGCATAGAGCAGGGTTGAGGGGTGCACAGTGTTGGAGCGTGCGCCGGGTGCAGAGTGCGGGGTTGAGGCGTGCGCCGGGTGCAGAGTGCGGGGTTGGGGCGTGTGCTGGGTGCGGGGTTGGGGCGTGCGCCAGGTGCAGAGTGCGGAGTTGGGGCGTGCACAAGGTTGGGGTGTACGCCAGGTGCATAGAGCAGGGTTGAGGGGTGCACAGTGTTGGGGCATGCGCCGGGTGCAGAGCGCGGGGTTGGGGCGTGCGCCGGGTGCAGAGCGCAGGGTTGAGGCGTGCGCCGGGTGCAGAGTGCGGGGTTGGGGCGTGCGCCGGGTGCAGAGTGCGGAGTTGGGGCGTGCACAAGGTTGGGGTGTACGCCAGGTGCATAGAGCAGGGTTGAGGGGTGCACAGTGTTGGGGCGTGTGCTGGGTGCAGAGTGCAGGGTTGGGGCGTGTGCAGAGTGCGGGGTTGGGGCGTGCGCTGGGTGCAGAGTGCGGAGTTGGGGCGTGCACAAGGTTGGGGTGTACGCCTGGTGCATAGAGCAGGGTTGAGGGGTGCACAGTGTTGGGGCATGCGCCGGGTGCAGAGCGCGGGGTTGGGGCGTGCGCCGGGTGCAGAGCGCAGGGTTGAGGCGTGCGCCGGGTGCAGAGTGCGGGGTTGGGGCGTGTGCTGGGTGCGGGGTTGGGGCGTGCGCCGGGTGCAGAGTGCGGAGTTGGGGCGTGCACAAGGTTGGGGTGTACGCCAGGTGCATAGAGCAGGGTTGAGGGGTGCACAGTGTTGGGGCGTGTGCTGGGTGCAGAGTGCAGGGTTGGGGCGTGTGCAGAGTGCGGGGTTGGGGCGTGCGCTGGGTGCAGAGTGCGGAGTTGGGGCGTGCACAAGGTTGGGGTGTACGCCTGGTGCATAGAGCAGGGTTGAGGGGTGCACAGGGTTGGGGCGTGCGCCGGGTGCAGAGTTGGGGACTGCAGACTCGGGTGAGTAGTGGTAGGGATGGGGGTTATTGTGAATTTGTCTGGAGATGGGATGACGGGTTCCTAAAGTTTACTTATAAAGCCGTGTCTGCGGAATAATAAAGGGGGTGTTTATTTTTATTTTTGTTTTTTTTTTTTTTTTTTTGTTTTCTTTTTTTTTCCTTTTACTTGGATGGGCGCACCCTCTATTTGGATGCCAAACAATATCTCTCCACCACTATATTGGGGTTGTTGATTTTGGCATAAGATGGCCTCTGACCTCCATCTCTCATTACGTCCAACTCTTGCTATGAGGCCCCAATGTATCCTGTGTTCTCTGTAAGGGGGGGGTGTCTGGTGTCCCCATCCTACTTTGATGTGACAATTTGTTTTGCGCACACACAGTGACCCCGGTGTATTTGTGTGTCCCCCTCCTTCCCGCACAAACACAGACCCCACATCTCCCCCTCCCCCCCTTACACCATAGTGGAGTCTTCTCTCCGCTCTGGAGGGTCTTTGTGCCGAGATTACCGCAGTGTCACCAGCCAACATGCCAGGCACATGATGTCAGGAATTCCTCCGATGTATTACTTTTATTCACCCTAATAAATATGTATAAAAGAGATCGGAAGAAAGTGCGTCACCTGTAGCAACCAATCCGCTTCAAGCTGCAGGCGATGAATGCCGAGATCCAATTGTCAGGGCAACTTTTTTTTTTTTTTTTTAGTTTGTGTTTAATATACATTGTTGTATTGTTTACCACGCTTTTCCCTTTTATCCTTTAGAATTCTAGAGATCTGATCAGCGCAAACTTCACAGATTTTTATATATCATATAGAATATTTATTTTTTTATAAACTGTTTTTTTGTTTGTTTGTTTTTTTTTTCCTTTTTTAGCTTGCAGTGAGGTTGATTTTACTATTCAAATCTATGCAACTTGAGTGCTAGAAAGTGTAAAGTCGCATCAAAGTTTCACTCAAAATGACACAACTTTGGAGTCGCGTAGTGTGTACAGAGTGGTTGTATACCCGCAAAGGGAAAAAAAAACCTGCAAAGTAATGAGCTTCTATGCACCGCATTAAAATGTAAAAAAAAAAAAAAAAAGGGGGGGGTATACGACCACTTTAAGCTTTGGCAATAAAACCTGGAAGCTGATTGGTTTCTATGCAGAGCTGCACCAGATTTTGCGGCGGCATTTTGTGGGCGGATTTAACCCCTCCCTTTTCGGCCGCTAGCGGGGGGGTTAAAACCGCCCCCGCTAGCGGCCGAATAGCGCCACTAAAACGACTGTTATACAAGCTGTACACTCACTACTTTACATTGTAGCAAAGTGTCATTTCTTCAGTGTTGTCACATGAAAAGATAGAAGAAAAGATTTACAAAAATGTGAGGGGTGTACTTACTTTTGTGAGCTACTGTATATAGTTACATTGGTCCAAGCTGGAACAATGTAACTATGCATTAAACCCCCGTACCTGTAATTCTTCTTTAATTGCAGTGATAGAATGCTGTGTTTTTATATGTCATTTTTAGCTTTCTTTGTAGCTTGTCGGGTTTTGGACGCAGTGTGACGCTCTGATTGTGTGTATTGCAGGGTTGTGACCCGTTCGCCCAGACCCAGCGCAGTAAGCTGCAGCACCGGCGATCTCGTATCAATCAGCAGATCAACAAGGAGATGAGGATGAGAGCCGGAGCAGAGAACCTGTTCCGGTCAGTGGCAGACAGATTAATACTTTCCCGTCCTGACAGATGGCGACGCTTTCTTACAGCGATCCAATCAGAGCTGTCCGCTAGAATGATGGAAATCTTTCTGAGAGATTATCCTCTGAATGGGAAGCTTGTTTTCTGTACAGTGTGTGGAGGACTGTGGGGTTTTTTTTTTTTTTTTTAAGGGGCCTTTCGCTTTAATCTCCAGAACCATTTACAGTGCTGTGAAAAAGTATTTGCCCCCTTCCCGATTTTTTTTTTTTTTTTTTTTTTTTTTTTTTTTTTTGTATATTTGTCACACCAAAATGATTCAGATCATCCAACGAATGTTAATATTACACAAGGATAACCCGAGTAAATGCAAAATGCAGTTTTGAAATGATGATTTCATTTATTAACCACTTGCCGACCAGCGCACGACGATGTACGCGTCGGCACAATGGCACAGCTGGGCAAATGGGTGTACAGGTACGTCCCCTTTAAATCGCGGCATTGTGGGCGCCACGGTACTCCGTGACCGCGGCTCCCGCGGACTCAATATCTGCTGGTGTCTCGGAGCGTCAGAACGGGGAACTTCCTATGTAAACAAGGCATTTCCCTTTTCTGCCTAGCAACATGACAGAGATCTACTGCTCCCTGTCATCGGGAGCGGTGATCGCTGTCATGTCAGTGATAGCCCATCCCCCCCCACAGTTAGAATCACTCCCTAGGACACACTTAACCCCTTCATCGCCTCCTAGTGGTTGACCCCTTCCCTGCCAGTGTCATTTAACACAATAATCAGTGCATTTTTATAGCACTGATCGCTGTATAAATGACAGTGGTCCCAAAAAAGCGCCAAAAGTGTCCGATGTGTCCGCCATATTTTTGCAGTCATGATAAAAATCGCACATCACCGCCATTACTAGTAAAAAAATAAAAATAAATAATAAAAATGCCATAAATCTATCCCCTATTTTGTAGACGCTATAACTTTTGGTAAAATAAGGGACGGGTTTCCGCGCTCACGAACCTAAAGGCCTGCAGCCTCCCCTTACACTTAACCCCTAGGGAGTGAGTTAAATATTAATGGAAAGTCTATTAGGGGTAAATGGCGCTACCTTACCAGGGTACCTTGATTTATAATTGGATGAACCTCAAAGGGACAAAGAAATCAGAAAAAATATAATAAATAAATACACCCCTTTATCATTCATTAGGTAGTGGATCTAGGTGTCCAGCATTACCTGAATGGACTGTACTAACAGGTCAGTCTCATCCCTACATGCAGGCGTACACCGTGTGGCTAATCATCATAAATTGATTAAGTGACAAAAATTAATATATGACAATCCAATAAAATAAAATAAGTAGTAAGACACCACGATAAAAACTTATGTTGATTCCCAAATGTGTCCCAAATGTGTCCAAGTGTGCTTATAAGCATAAAGGTGAATTAAATAGTCCCAACATTAGGTATATAGTGCAGGACCGCACATTAAATAATAAAAAACTGGTGAAAAATTAATGAAAAATTATTCGTGAAAAATTGGTAAGAGAAAAAAATATATATATTGTAGTGTATCAAAGTCCAGTAACAGGAAGTAAAAACGTCTGTGGTAAGTGACTTTCGTGAGAACAGCTGATCAAATCCAGTGACTTGCGGTGCTCCCCCTCAAAGATCCCCACTCACCAGCTCCCTGCACCCCTGCAGGGGTAGTAGGCATGTAGTAACAGGCAGCAATATGATGTGTATGGGTCCTCAGGGTCCACCGCTCCAGCTGTGAGGTGTCCTTCAGTATATCCGCTCTGTAATTTTCCTTTCCTGGTGCCTATCCATGGCAGCACACACAATATCCATGCAGGAGCCTGCAGTCACTATATCTGGTCTCCCCAGGAGCCTGCATTAACTATATCCGGTCTCCCCAGGAGCCTGCAGTCACTATATCTGCTCTCCCCAGGAGCCTGCATTCACTATATTTGGTCCCCCCAGGAGCCTGCATTCACTAGATCTGGTCCCCCCAGGAGCCTGCACTCACTATATCTGGTCTCCCCAGGAGCCTGCACTCACTATATCTGGTCTCCCCAGGAGCCTGCATTCACTATATTTGGTCCCCCCAGGAGCCTGCATTCACTATATCTGGTCCCCCCAGGAGCCTGCATTCACTAGATCTGGTCCCCCCAGGAGCCTGCAGTCACTATATCTGATCTCCCCAGGAGCCTGCATTCACTATATCTGATCTCCCACAGTACACAGAACATGGAAATGCAATTATTTTAGCAAATATAAACTGCTAAATACTTTTTCTCATCAGCAGTATATAGGAGTCTTGTGACTTCTGTCAGTGTCCTATAAGGCTGCAGGACCCCTGACCCTCAGTCTGGACAGTGCTGATTGGCCATGTGCTGATCACATGCACCCTCCCAAATAAAAAATAAAAAACTCCTTTAGCAATACCGACCAAACTTAGCATGTGCAGCTTGCCCACAAGGCTCTGTTTTATCAGCAGATGGATTGGGTACTGTGGAAAACGGGGAGGATCAGAGAAGACCAGGATTTAACAGCCTTTTTGCACAGTGCTGAGAATTAACCCCTTAGGTTCCACAGTGAATATAACCAGCATGCTTTACTGCATATACAGACTGATTTTACTGTTGTGGGTTTAGTAACACTTTAATCACAGTTCATGATTTAGCAAGGAGGGGGCAATTACTTTTTCTCATAGGGCCAGGCATGTTTGGACAGCTTTTTTTCCCTTAACCACTTCAGCCCTGGAAGGATTTACCCCCCTCCTGACCAGAGCACTTTTTGCGATTCGGCACTGCGTCACTCTAGCTGACAATTGCGCGGTCGTGCGACGCTGTACGCAAACAAAATTGACGTCCTTTTTTTTTCCCCACGAAAAGAGCTTTCTTTTGGTGGTATTTGATTACCTCTGTGTTTTTTTTTTTTTTTTTTTTTAGTTTTTGCACTATAAACAAAAAAAGAGCGACAATTTTGAAAAAAAAAGCAATATTTTATACTTTTTCCTATAATAAATATCCCCAAAAAATATATTAAAAAAACATTTATTTTTTTCAGTTTAGGCCGATATGTATTTTTCTACATATTTTTGGTAAAAAAAAAACAAAACGCTATAAGTGTATATTGATTGGTTTGCGCAAAAGTTATAGTGTCTACAAAATAGGGGATAGATTTATGGCATTTTTAATTTTTTTTCCGTTTACTAGTAATGGCGACGATCTGCGATATATATATATATATATATATATATATATATATATATATATATATATATATATATATATATATATATTTTCCGGGACTGCGACATTATGCCGGACACATCGGACACTTTTGACACATTTTTGGGACCATTGTCATTTATACAGCGATCAGTGCTATAAAAATGCACTGATTAATGTGTAAATGACACTGGCAGGGAAGGGGTTAAACACTAGGGGGCGATGAAAGGGTTAAGTGTGTCCTAGGGAGTGATTCTAACCTGGGGGGAGGGGCTACCACTCCCATGACAGCAATCACTGCTCCCAATGACAGGGAGCAGTAGATCTCTGTCATGTCACTAAGCAGAACAGGGAAATGCCTTGTCTACATGGGCATCACCCCGTTCTGCCGCTCTGTGACACGATCGCGGGCCGCCGGCGAACATCGAGTTTGCGGGGCCTGCAAGGCGGCAAATTCAAAGGGATGCACAGATACTCCCATTTGCCTGTATGAGCCATTCTCCTGATGTATGTGTGTGTGCGGCAGTCAGCAAGTGGTTAATAAATGAAATCAACATTTAAAAACTGCATTTTGTATTGACTCGGGTTATCTTTGTGTCATATTAAAATTCGTTTGATGATCTGAATCATTTTAAGTGTGACAAATATGCAAAAAAAAAAAATCAGGAGGGGGGCAAATACTTTTTCACAGCACTGTATATCTGGGAGGTCCTCCGCCCTGAATCGGTTTTTAAGTGTATTTGATGCATTTGCTCTATGTACTTTTCTTAGTGCCTTGTAGCTTGCCAACAGCATTTGATCCTTTTATATATTATGACAGGGGTGCGCAACCTTTTGAAGAGTGAGGGCCACCTAAGTGATAACAGGCCACAATGAAGTTGAAGAAAAAAAAAAAAAAGGTTCAGCATTTAAATTTTTTTAAATTTTAAATAGCACAATGAACATTTTCCTTCTGCAGCTGCTGAAAGCCGGCGGGAGGGAGAGAAGGAGAAGCCGGATTTCAGCGGTTGCAGGAGGAAAAGGGAGAGGAATAGGTATTCTGTATCCGGCGCTACAGAGGAAGCATCGGCTTAGGTGGCTCCTGTCTCCCTCTGCAGCTGCTTGCTTCTTCCACTGCCGGCTCAACGCACTCTGGAGTTCTGGGATGGCAGGTCGGCAAGCCCAGAACGCGATCAATGGGTTGCCGATCCCAGGCATACGCTTCCCTGGTTTGAGGTTGAGGGCCACATGTGGCCTACCCGCTACAGGTTGAGCACCCCCTTTTTTTTATTATGGCAAAGATTTGTTTTGGCATGTAAGAATTGAATTTTTGGGCAAAACCTAACTACTCTTTAAAAATGGCAATCAGTGGTCAGACGTTTCCTGTAGTTGGCCACCAGGTTTGCACACATCTCAGGAGGGACTTTGTCCCACTCCTCTTTGCAGATCCTCTCAAAGTCATTAAGGTTTCCAGGCTGAGGTTTGGTAAATTGAACCTTCAGCTCCATCCAGCGACCTCAGCGCAGCATTCGACAGTGAACCACAATAATTTACTTGTCCGCCTCGCAGAAGTTGCAGGAGCTACAGGTTCTGCTCTAAAATGGTTTACATCCTTCCTAGAGAATCGCTCCCAGACAGTGAAACTAGGAACATTCACCTCGGAAACCCGGGCAATCTCCTGTGGAGTCCCTCAAGGATCACCCTTGTCACCAGTACTATTCAACATCTACATCCGCCCACTTCTCAATATCATCAGGAAAACCGATCTTTGTTTCCATTCATACGCTGACGACACCCAACTCTACCTTCGTATCAACGGACAAAAAGACCTTCATCAGCAATTACAGAAATGCCTCTCCTTAATAGACGACTGGATGACCATTAGCTCCCTCAAACTCAACGGATCAAAAACAGAACTTCTTCTCCTACAAGCCAACAAAAATTCCAAAATAAAGACTACATGGACACCTCCCACCATCCTCGGACAGACCATCTCCCCCAGCACCAAAGCCAAGAGTCTCGGAGTCATTTTTGACTCAGGAATGACAATGGATGCACAAATAGGATCAGTAGTTAGCGGATCCCACCACCTCCTCCGCCTGCTACGTAGACTCATCCCCTTCATCCCAGAAGAGGACAAAGCGGCAGTTGTGGGAACAATCATCAATTCCCGACTCGACTACGCAAATTCGCTCTACGTAGGACTGCCCCAATATCGGCTTGCGCGCTTACAACTCATCCAAAACACGGCGGCAAGACTGTTAACAGGAAAAAAACCCTGGGAATCCACTTCCCCATCCCTAAAGAGCCTACACTGGCTAACCGTGAAGAATCGGATCACATTCAAGACCCTCTGCCTCACCCACAAATGCGTACAAGGAAACGCCCCACCATATCTCCGCGAGAAAATAAAACACTACACACCGAATCGCAGTCTTCGATCAGCTAACCAAAACCTCCTTATCATTCCCAAATACCGCTACAAAGCAAAGGGAGAACGAAGATTCGCAGTCCAAGGACCTCGACTATGGAACGCTCTTTCTACCAACATCCGCATTGGAAGAAAACCACCAGGCCTTCAGAAAAAAACTAAAGACCTTCCTTTTCTGAGAAGCTGACATCAGAGAATGCATCCAGCGCCTTGAGGCGATTCAGTTCGCATTTGCAGCGCTTTATAAATCATTCATTCATCCACATATTTTCTATGGGATTAAGGTCTGGAGACTGGCTAGGCCACTCCAGGACCTTTATGTGCTTCTTTTTGAGACAATCCTTTGTTGCCTTGGCCGTGTGTTTTGGGTTATTGTCATGCTTGAATACCCATCCACAACCCATTTTCAATGCCCTGGCTGAGGGAAGGAGGTTCTCACCCAAGATTTGACAGTCCATTGTCCCTTTTGATGCAGTGAGGTTGTCCTGTCCCCCAAAGCATAATGTTTCCACCTCCATGTTTGATGGTGGGGGATGGTGTTTTTGGGGTCATAGGCAGCATTCCTCCTCCTCCAAACACGGTGAGTTGAGTTGATGCCAAGATTTTGGTCTCATCTGACCACAACACTTTTATCCAGTTCTCTGAATCATTCAGATGTTTATTCTCAAACCTCAGACGGACCTGTACATGTGATTTCTTGAGCAGGAGGACCTTGCGGGGGCTGCAGGATTTCAGTCCTTCACAGCGTAGTGTGTTACCGATTGTTTTCTTGGTGACTATGGTCCCAGCTGCCTTGAGATCATTGACAAGATTCTCCCGTGTAGTTCTGGGCTGATTCCTCACCGTTCTCATGATCATTGAAACTCCACGAGGTGAGACCTTCCATGGAGCCCCAGACCGAGGGAGATTGACAGTTATTTTGTGTTTCTCCCATTGGCGAATAATCGCACCAACTGTTGTCACCCTCTCACCAAGCTGCTTGGCGATGGTCTTGTACCCCATTCCAGCCTTGTGTAGGTCTACAATCTTGTCCCTGACATCCTTGGACAGCTCTTTGGTCTTGGCCATGGTGGAGAGATTGGAATCTGATTACTTCTGTGGACAGGTATCTTTTATACAGGTAACAAGCTGAGATTAGGAGCACTCCTTTTTAAGAGTTCTCCTAATCTCAGCTCGTTACCTGTATAGAAGACACCTGGGAGCCAGAAATCGTGCTGATTGATAGAGGATCAAATACTTATTTCACTCATTAAAATGCAAATCAATTTATAACTTTTTTTTAAATGTGTTTTTCTGGATATTTTTTTGTTCTGTCTCACTGATATAATAAGTCGACCATTAAAATTAGTGAGAGATCACTCAGAACTGTTGGTAATGCCTGGGAGCGGTGACGTCGCCCATTGACTTCAACAGCCCATCCATTGTTCTCCCTCCCTCTCCCCTGCAGCCACGCCGGCTCTCCTGCGCGAACCGGCGTACCTGTACATCAGTCAATTCAATATTCCAGTCGCACACGTTCCCGGATAAACGGCATAGGTGTGCTGGCGAAGATGTACTTCTGTACCTGTACATCAGTCCATGAGTCCATGCAAGGAGGATAGCGAGCGCATGCCCGCACGTCCCACGGATTCGATGTCTGCCGGCGATCCTCAATTGCGGCGAGTAGAGGCAGAATGGGGTACTGCCTATGTAATCAAGGCGATTCCCCGTTCTGTCAGATGACACGACAGAGATCTACTGTTCCCAGTGATCTCTGATAGGTCCCAGGTAGCCCACTTCCCCCCTACAGTTAGAAAACACCCAGGGAACACGCTTAACCCCTTGATTGCCCCCTAGTGTTAACCCCTTCCCTGCCAGTGTCATTTTTACATTGATCAGTGCATTTTTATAGCACTGATCAATGTAATGTCACTTTTCACCTAAAATGTCATTTGGGGTCAGATTTGTCCGCCACAGTGTCGCAGTCCCGCTAAAAATCGCAGATCGCCATCATTACCAGTCAAAACGCAAACCAATCAGTATACGCCTATTGCGATATTTTATCTTTTTTTTTACCAAGAATACATATTTGTCCTAAACTGAAATACTTTTTTTTTTTTTTGTAGATATGTATTATAGCAGAAAAAAAAACTTTTTTTACTTTTTTTGTTTATAGAGCAAAAATTAAAAACCGCAGAGGTGATCAAATACCACCATAAGAAAGCTCTATTTGTGAGTAAAAAAGGACGTCAATTTTGTTTGGGTACAGCGTCGCACGACCGCGCAATTGTTAGTTAAAGCGACGCAGTGCTGAATTGCAAAAAGTGCTCTGGTCATTAAGGGGGCAAATCCTTCCGGGGGCTGAAGCGGTTAAGCTTTCTCCATGAAGGAAATACTGGTACTGGGTTTATAGCTGTAAGTAAAGCTGAGGCTAAGGGTTTGGTTGAGAGCTGGAGATAAGGGTGAGGTTGAAGAAAAGAAGTAAAGGTGAGGGATGTAGTTGAGGGATTGGGTTATTGGCAATCCTGCTGGTTCAGTGTGACGTTTAGGTTGAGGGGTGGGTTTATGGGTGAGGTGGGTGGTAAGAGGTAAGGTAGAGAATTAGGGTTTTGGTTGAGGGACAAGGATGATTGTGGGGGGGGGGGGTTGTTGGTTCAGTATGAGGTTGAATGCAAGGGGCTTGGTGGAGGGATGGGGTTAAGGGTTGAGGTAGCTGATTTACTGGGAAGTTGAGGATTAAGAGTGAAAATTGCTAGTTAGGTTCCTGGTTTTTGTGGGGTTAAAGTTGAGGTTCATTGTTGAGATTTTTGGTGTTTAGACAGAGGGTAAGGGTTTGGTTAAAGCGGAGCTCCACCCGATTTTATGAAAATATCTTAAGAGGATGACTGAAATGTCCTAATGAAACGGCACTTTTTTTTTTTTTTTTTTCCCCCGCTGTACCTTTGTTGTTCATATTATGCTTTTTGTGTTCCAGGATGTACAGCCTGCGGATATGGGCGGGATTAGTGCGGCTAAGTCGTCATTTCCTATTAGCCGCACTGGCTCCTGGGAGCTTGTGTCATTGTTCCCAGAAGTCAGTGCGGTGGCCTGGCATGGGTTATCGCGAGATTTCAATCCTGTAACTGAGCGGTTTACGGCACTCCGATTTAGGGTTACTGCGCATGCGCGAGATCGGCAATACAACGGGCGGTGCATGCTGGTCGATCAGCGGCACAATATCCCGGAAGAGGATGCCTGTGGGCTTCACATGCTCCCAAAGGCAAGATGAGAACCGTCGTTAGGAATTTTTAAAAGTTCTTTTTTTGGGAGAAAAATGACATCCGAAAGTAAGAAAAACGTAAAAAGTGAGTAACATACTTCAATGATATAATCTTTGTCATTTACTTATAATAAAAAAAAAAATTGGAGACAGTGGAACCCCGCTTTAAGGGTTGGAGTAAGGTGAGGTTGATTGGATAGCAGTAGGGCTTGAGGAGTGTGTTTGAGGGATTGTGAGTACAGGGATGGAGGGCAAGATTGCTGATTCAGTGTGTTGTTGGTGAAGTTGTTGTTTATATCGTAGGCTAATGCCGCGTACACACGAGCGGACTTTACGGCAGACTTTGCCCGGCGGACTGGATTTCGTCACACAATTCGATCGTGTGTGGGCTCCAGCGGACTTTGTTTTCTCAAAAGTTGGACGGACTTAGATTTGAAACATGTTTTAAATTAATCCGTCGAAATCGAGTCCGCTCGAAAAGTCCGCCGTCTGTATGCTAGTTCGACGGACAAAAAGCCACGTTAGGGCAGCTATTGGCTACTGGCTATGAACTTCCTTGTTTTAGTCCGGTCGTACGTCATCACGTACGAATTCGACGGACTTTGGTGGATTGTGTGTAGGCAAGTCCGTTCATTCAGAAAATCCGTCGTAAAGTCTGTCAAAGTCCGCCGAGCAAAGTCTGCCGTAAAGTCCGACCGTGTGTACGCGGCATAAGGTTTAATGGGCAGGAGGTGTGGTTGATTGGTAGGGTTATGAGTGAAGTTGATGGGTAGAGTTTAATTATTGTGGTTGAGGTTTATGGTTGGAGCTTGTGTTAAAGGTAAGGTGTGTATTTGAGGTTAAAGGATTGAAAATTGGTGCTTCACTTTGAAGAATAGGGTTAGGTGAGAAGTTGCCTGATTTATAAGCCCCCCCTCCCCGACTGACATCTTCTGGCCAAACACTGTTGAAAGGGGGTGGGGGTATAAGATGGTTCTCTTCCTTTCGCTTTAGGTACACGTGCATGATTGCTTAAAGGACAGATCGTGCATTGGCTGGTCCTAGTTGTAGGTCTTTATCATTTTTATGGTAATTACAAAATTTTAGATCTAGGGTATGAACCTGATAGGGGCTATAAAATATTACTTTTGGATATAAAAAAAAATGCACTCCTTTATGGCAGCTAAGTTTCTTTTCATGGAACAGATTGTTTGGTGCCATACTGAGATGTACATTCCGTGTCCTCCTAGGTTGCAGAAAAGCAGACCCTTTTGACCTGGAGGCTTTTTCAAAAAATGTGATTGCTTTCGAAATGATGTTTCGCTTACAGGTGGTGTCTAGTGGGCTGCATACCCCCTTGGTTTCCTCAGTTTAGTGGCATTGCTGGAGTTATCTCAGTTCTGGATGTTCTCAGGGAGTGAAGACCCCCAATGTGAGTGCAGCAGGTGTTGGGATCTAGGATCTCCAGGACGTTGTCCCTCTAAAAACTGGATTACCACTTTGGGTGGTTGTGAGGCAGATGAGCAGAAGTGACTTAAAAAGCTACAAGCTGAGGACTATTTAGTGCTTGCCGGTTGTCCCAGAATGAAAAGGATAATTCTGATATTATGGGCAGCCAGAACTGTTTGACTCCCTTTTTATAAGATCCACTGTGGATTTTTTTTGTTTTTTTGTTCTTGATTTCCACTCCAGACAGCGGTGTCAGGTTTGCCCTTCTGGGACATGAAGCGGTGACACGTGTAATAAGGAGAGGTGGGAGGATCCTCCTCACTGTTTATACTAATTATCTTGCTTTTTGTGTATCGCTGGCACTGCATTTTCTGCCTTATGTGCCAGCGGATCATTTTTGTTTTTGTTTTTTTGTGCTGTAAAATGACCCTCCGACACGTGTAGCGAAGATTACATATCGGATGGGACACCATGGAAGTAATATTGCTCTGTATCCTTTATGGCCAGCAGTATGCGGACCCCCCCCCCCCCTTCAAACTGAATTCAGGTGTCTCCAGTGAAGGGTTCTGGAAACTCTACAGCATACAAAGCCATTTTAAATGACAATTGTGCTCTTCCAGTCTTGTGGTTACAGTTTGGTGAAGACCCTTTCCTGTTCCACCATGACTGTCCCCTGTGTACAAAGCCAGCTCCATATATACATGGTGTGACCAGTTTGATGTGGAGGAGCTCGAGTGTCCCGCAAAGACCTCAACCCTACTGGTCACCTTTTGGGATGAATTGAATTGTGTGCCAGGTCTTCTCATCCAACATCAGCACCTGACCTCACAAATGGGTACAAATTTCCACAGACACTCCCAAATCTTGTGGAACGGCTTTCCAGAAGAGTAGACGCTGTTATAGCTGCAAATAGGGGCTGACTCGATTTTCATTTCCATAGTTTTAAAGTGGAAAGTCCAAACTTTTATACAAGTGTTATGGTCCGATGTCCACACACTTTCCTTTCAGTAATGCCTGCTGTCTTACCCTTCACACTGCTCTCCTGTACATACTGTCCACTGTCATACCCTCCACACTTCTCTCTTGTACATACTGCCCACTGTCATACCCTCCACACTTGTCTCCTATACATACTGTCCACTGTCATACCCTCCACACTCCTCTCCTGTACATACTGCCCACTGTCATACCCTCCACACTTCTCTCCTATACATACTGTCCACTGTCATACCCTCCTCTCCTGTACATACTGCCCACTGTCATACCTCCACACTGCTCTCCTGTACATACTGCCCACTGTCATACCCTTCACGCTTCTCTCTTAGACATACTGTCCACTGTCATACCCTCCACACTCCCTCTCCTGTACATACTGCCCACTGTCATACCCTCCACACTTGTCTCCTATACATACTGTCCACTGTCATACCCTCCACACTCCTCTCCTGTACATACTGCCCACTGTCATACCCTCCACACTTCTCTCCTATACATACTGTCCACTGTCATACCCTCCTCTCCTGTACATACTGCCCACTGTCATACCCTCCACACTGCTCTCCTGTACATACTGCCCACTGTCATACCCTTCACGCTTCTCTCTTAGACATACTGTCCACTGTCATACCCTCCACACTCCCTCTCCTGTACATACTGCCCACTGTCATACCCTCCACACTGCTCTCCTATACATACTGCCCACTGTCATACCCTCCACACTTCTCTCCTATACATACTGTCCACTGTCATACCCTCCTCTCCTGTACATACTGCCCACTGTCATACCCTTCACACTGCTCTCCTGTACATACTGCCCACTTTCATACCCTTCACGCTTCTCTCTTAGACATACTGTCCACTGTCATACCCGCCACACTCCTCTCCTGTACATACAGCCCACTGTCGTACCCTCCACACTCCTCTCCTGTACATACAGCCCACTGTCATACCCTCCACACTCCTCTCCTGTACATACAGCCCACTGTCATACCCTCCACACTCCTCTCCTGTACATACTGCCCACTGTCATACCCGCCACACTTCTCTCCTGTACATACTGCCCACTGTCATACCCTTCACGCTTCTCTCTTAGACATACTGTCCACTGTCATACCCTCCTCTCCTGTACATACAGCCCACTGTCATACCCTCCACACTCCTCTTCTGTACATACTGCCCACTGTCATACCCTCCACACTCCTCTCCTGTACATGCTGCCCACGGTCATACCCTCCTCTCCTGTTCATACAGCCTACTGTTGTACCCTCCACACTCCCCTCCTGTACATACTGCCCACTGTCATACCCTCCACACTCCTCTCCTGTACATATTGCCCACTGTCATACCCTCCACACTCCTCTCCTGTACATATTGCCCACTGTCATACCCTCCACACTCTATATTTGTCTATAGTAGCCCCAACCTCCCCTACTCTAGAATGGGTAAACTTTTGCTATGTCTGAGAACTTCAAATGTGTTGACCACTATTGTAATACATGTTAGAAAGATGATACTTTAGAAAAGGCGATGGAATTATGGGTAATTTTAGCTACTAGTTGCTGCTATCTGGCCTACTAGCTGTCACCTGGCTGTTAGGACAGACTTAGACTTATAGTATCCCAGATTACAACACAAGCTGCAATATAGTCATGTGGCTGAAACCCCATTATTGGCATCTATCAGAGGAGTTGCTGGTGTTTGTAGTAGGGATGAGCTCCCAGTATTGCTTGCTTGTGCATTTGTTCGAATGGAAAACTTTTAGTCGTTTTCAGCAGGACTCCAACTTTATACACAGCAGCAAGTTTTTCTCCCGCTACTGTATATGACAGCTTCTTTCTGCTGTCAATGGTTGTTAAGTGTCTCGTTCCGGCACCTGCTGCATCCTTAGCAACCAGCTCCGTCACCTGTACCCATTCATTTGCTGTCTGGGAATCCTCCCTCCAGTCATGTAAATGAAGCGTGTTTACTGTGACATCATTGATAAAATATGGTCATATTTGGGAAATTGTGTCACCCTGTCCATATTTAGCTGTTGACTGCCATCATCAGGAGTTGATTAACAGCAGGTTTTGTTTCAGCGCATGGTGGGCATCAGGATTACCAAATATTTCCATCGCTGAACAGCGTGTTTGATGATGTTTTTTACATCATGGGACATTTTTGTTTTCATGAACTTCAATACCGGGCACTTTCCCCCCTTCCTGCCCAGGCCAATTTTTAGCTTTCAGCGCTGTCACTTTATATGACAATTGTGCGGTCATGCTACACTGTACACATATGACATTTTTATCATTTTTTTCACACAAATAGAGCTTTCTTTTGGTGGTATTTAATCACTGCTGGGGTTTTATGTTTTGCTAAAAAAAAAAAACAAAAAAAAAGTGAAAATTTTAAAGGATAAGTTTCTTTCTTTGTTAGAAAATTTTGTAAATAAGTCATTTTTCTCCTTCACTGATGTGCACTGATAAGATGGCACTTAAGGGCACTGATGAGGTGGCACTGATGAGGTGGCACTGACGAGGAGGCACTGATATGCCGCACTAGTGAGCACTGATGAGGAGGCACTAATATGCAGCACTGATGAGGAGGCACTAATATGCAGCACTGATGAGGAGGCACTGATGAGGTGGCACTAATATGCAGCACTGATGAGGAGGCACTAATATGCAGCACTGATGAGGAGGCACTGATGAGGTGGCACTAATATGCAGCACTGATGAGGGTGGCACTAATATGTGTCCCTGATGAGCACTGATGAGGAGGCACTAATATGCAGCACTAATGAGCACTGATGAGGTGACACTAATATGCAGCACTGATGAGGTGACACTGACGAGATGGCACTGATGAGGTGGCACTGATGGGCACTATTAACTGACTCACTGCTGGGCACTTTTGGGGCTGCACTGTTGATCAGTGCTCCGATTTTCTGTGCAGATTGCCCCTGTGAGGAAAGCCTGTGATTGGACACAACCAATCACATGGGTAAAGAGCCTCGTCATTGGCTCTTTGCAGAGATCTATGATGCACCGTGTCCCAGGGACAGAGCGCACTGCCACTTTTTGCGCCCCCGCAAGCGAGAGTGGGTAGAGGTCATCCCAGAATGAGAGAGCCACCCTATCGCCGTCATTTGTCAATTTGGTGGGCAAAGTGGATCTTCATTCTTTTTTTTTTTTTTTTTTTTTACCCCGCTTACTAGGAGGTGGTTCTGCAAATTTTAGTGACTTGCCCACCCAGCGGAACCACCGTTGTCCCACTGAGATCCCCTACCATCGCCCGGGCCCTCGGGTTCCCTGTATGAGGATTGTAAATTAATGGGGAACCGCTCCACCGGCGACCTGCTCCTGCTGTGATTAGACACAGCGGGAGCTGATCTGCGGGTACCACGAACTCTGTCGGCTGGCACCCACCAATCATTAGGCAGAGGGCCAGAACAGCGATCTGCTTATGTAGATGTAGCACCTTGGTGTTTAGACAGGGTTGGTAGTAAATTTAAGTTGCCAAGCGGTAGTTGCCCTGATTAATTGTTAGTAGATCCACTGATTCCTCTCTAGTTCTGCACTTGCTGCGCCTTCTCTCTTCTGTCGCTAGGTGGCGTTATGCTGGTGACATTAGATAGGCAAGGGCTTAGCAAGGTCAGGTTATGAATGGATGGGGTGTCTCAGCCAATTGGCAGGGGTTTCTTTAGTCCCTTGGCCTGCTGGGAGAACCTATCTATTTGGGTGGAGTCAGGTGATTGGGGGGTTCTGTGCCACCTGGACGGCTGTCTGGGTGAACGTGTGTTATGCTGCCCCGGGCTGCTAGGCTGGAAGCCTGAGGCCTATCCCGGGGACTTCTGGCTGCTAGGCTGCCTGAGGCCTATCCAGGAGCAGGAGAAGCTGGGACTGCGCGACTTGAGTCCAATCAAAAGTAACGGTTCTGCCGGCCGGGGAACCAGTCGTGGTCAAAGGTAGAAGGGAAGTTGTCGCCACTAAGGGACCGACCACCTTGTTACCGGAGACCATTGTGAGGGAGCTGAGGCCAGTACCAGAGCAGACGTCTCGCAGCCGGGGACGGTGAAGAAGTGGGAAAACTTCAGAAAGTGCCAAACCAGGGACTCAGCGGGACAGCAGAGGTGACGCTTGAGGAAGATACTGTGAGTAGTGGAAGTGGAAGAGCTCAGGGGATCCAGTGGTGATTGGGTCTGAGAGTCTAATGAGAGATCGGGAGCTCAGTGAGTGAAGATCTACAGTGAGAGATTGTAGAGGGTGAGGAGAACTATTCTGTGTTACCAATAGTTAAGTTGAATTACCTTTAGTGAATGTTACAAGATTTGTTGCCATAGGAGACAGCGGTCCTATACAGAAGTGGTGTCCAGCTGGAGGCCTTGCATTGTTTAGCTGTCTACCTATACAAGACTCGGAGTTTGCCAATTATCATTGCATCTACCCAAGGGTCTCCTGGCCCTAACCCTCTCTCCCACAGTTCTTGTTTAAGAGACCATAAAACTCTTTGTATTCAAAAAGTGTCTGGCGCCCATCACTTCAGCTTGTATTGCACCCAGCATGCCTTGTAACCCACTCTATAAAGACGGATGTCAGCTCTCCCTGACTCTGGAGGTCATCATTAGACCTCTAGAGGTTTGGGACCTTGCTACATACACAAGGCAGATAGCCCATTCTGCTGTTTGGCAGGAACATCGATCTCTGCCTTCCACTAGTAAAAGCACAGTAAGAAAACACTGGCTAGGCACACAGTTAACCCTTTGATCGCCCCTGATGTTAACCCCTTTCTAAGCCAGTGATATTAGTACAGTAACAGTGCATATTTTTAGCACTTATCACTGTATTGGTGTCACTGGTTCCCACAAAGGTGTCAGTGTCGGAATGTCTGCCACAATATCGTAGTCCCCCCTATTGCCGTGTACACACGGTCGGATTTTCCAACGGGAAATGTTGGATGTGAGCTTGTTGTCGGACAGTCTGACCGCGTGTAGGCTCCATCGGACATTTGCTGTCGGACTTTTCGCCAACAAATGTTGGCTAGCAGGTCCTCAAATTTTCCGCCAACAAATTTTTGTTGTCGGACTTTCCGATCGTGTGTACACAAGTCCGTCGCACAAAAGTCCACGCATGCTCGGAAGCAGAAGCGTCCGGTCTTGTAAACTCGCGTTCGTAATGGAGAATTAAATTTGTGACGTAGCAAATTATGAAATTTCAAAATGATATCAAGAATAATAATAATAGCGCAAAATAAAAAACGCTAAAAGAAAAGCGCAAATCAACACTCGCCAAACTTCTACTAACATGAAATTAGCAGAAGAAGCCCAAAGGGTGGCGCTAAAGAGCTGAAGAACCACGTAGTACGTAACTACGTTCGTGATTGTTGGCCAACATTTGTGTGACCGTGTGTATGCAAGACAAGTTGGAGCCAACAACCTTCGAACAAAAATCCACGGTTTTGTTGTCGGAAAGTCCGATCGTGTGTACTGGGCATTAGAGTCGCTGATCGCCGCCATTACCAGTAAAAAATAAATTAACCACTTGAGGTCCGCGCTGTAGCCGAATGACGGCCACATGACCTGAATTTCCGGGAGGCCATTATAGGAAGTCCTCCCCTTTGCGCGCTCCCCGTGCGCCCCCTGCAGGGCGCACATGGAGCGCGCTGTGATCACCGAGTCACCGCCTCTTACCAGGTGATCAGCTGGCAGCCAATTACAGCTGATCAAGTGTGTACACAAAAGCTCGGTAATCGTTTTTTTTTCCTCCTCATGCTGACAGCGCGAGGAGAAAAAAAAGCCGATCACCAGCTTATGCTCAAGGGACTCCGGTCCCGAAGAGGAAGGGGACAATTCTGCCTTCTCCTCTGTGCCTGCCATTGCCACCTGCCAGTGCCCACCAGTGCCACCTATCAGTGCCCACAAGTGCCACCTATCAATGCCCACCAGTGGTGCCACCTAGCAGTGCTGCCTTTACGTGTAACCTATCAGTGCCCATCACTGCCACCCATCAGTGCCACTTCTCAGTGCCCACCAATGCCACCTATCAATGCCTATCAGTGCCACCTCTGTGTCACCTCTTAATGCCTACCAGTGCCGCCTATCGGTGCCCACCAGTGCCTCATCAGTGCCACCAAGCAGTGCTGCCTTTCAGTGTAACCCATCAGTGCCCATCACTGCCACCTATCAGTGCCCACCAATGCCACCTATCAATGCCCTTCAGTGCCACCCATCAGTGCCACCTCTCAGTGCCGCCTGTTAGTGCCCACCAGTGCCGCCCATTGGTGCCCATCAGTGCTGCCTCATCAGCGTACATCAGTGAAGGATAAAAATTACCTGTTTGCAAAATTTTATAACAAAATATAAAAAAAAAATATATATTTTTTTAATTCGGTCTTTTTAAATGTTTTTAACAAAAAAAATTGTCATTCAAAGTGCGACAGCACTGAAATCTGAAAATTGTTCTGGACAGGGGGGGGGGGGGGGGGGTGTGTTAAGTGCCCAGTAAGCAAGTGGTTAATAAAAAAAAAATCCCATTAGTCTATTTTGGTAAAAAAAAAAAAAGTAGCAGAATACATATTGGCCTACATTTTTGATGGGTTTTTTTTTGGATATGTTTTATAGCAAAGTAAAAATTTTTGTTTTTTTCAAATTTGTTGTGTTTTTTTTTGTTTTTTTTTGTTTAAAGCGCAAAAAATAAAAACTGCAGAGGTGATCAAATACCACCAAAAGAAAGGCCTATTTGTGGGGAAGAAAAAGGACATAAATTGTATTTGGGTACAACGTCGCACGACCGCGCAATTGTCAGTTTGCAAAAAAATGGCCTGGTCAGGAGGGGGGCGGGGGGGGGGGGGAGAATCTTCCGGAGGTCAAGTGGTTAATGGAGTTTGGTCATGTGGTTAATGGAGTTTGGTCATGTGGTTAATGGAGTTTGGTTTCAGCACTTGAACTAAAGACGCGCCTCGTACTGAACATTGGGGTCATCTCTGACTTGTGTAGACCTTGGTGACTTCTTGGGGGTTCCACGATCCTTCTAAAGACCGTGAAAGTGTGCGGTGACCCCTGATCTCCACCAATCAAGGCCCCCCCCCCCCCATTGTTCTGCACCGTTTCTATAAATAGCACCACCCTCCTAGTTACCCGGCGCTAATCCCGGGCGTTGTTGAGAGCTGGGCCAAGTCATCGCCTCGTGTTCCCTATTCTGTAGGTGGGGGGGCGTTTGGTTACGGATCTCTCCATCCACCTGAGAGTCCCTCGTTTTGTTTGCCGCGGCCTCACACGTGACTGATATTCATATTGACCCATAAAACATTCAGGAGGAGGGAGCGCGCGTCTGGGGGGGCCCGGCGGTGATGACGGTCGCCTTGTGTGTTTTGCACACAGATAAGGCGCACACAAAGGCCGGAGACTTGACTCATCTCTGCCCAAAGCCGTCTGAAGCTTTTCATCCTCCAGGGCCCTTTGTGTGGTAGAATGCCCTAACGTGGGGGATGCTTTGTCCTCCATCAATGCCACCGTCCACACAAAGGACAACAATGTATCCCCCCCCCCCCCCCCACCAATCAATACAGCAAGAGTCTTCG
>JBBDGP010005815.1:0-124474 GCA_037952835.1 Lithobates septentrionalis | reverse complement strand
CTTCTCTCCTCTCCTCACCCCGAGTCTGTCCTCCTCCTTCTCTCACCCCGAGTCTGCCCCACGGCCTCTCCTCCTCCTCACCCCGAGTCTGTCTCCTCCTTCTCTCCTCCTCCTCACCCCGAGTCTGTCCTCCTCCTTCTCATCACCCCGAGTCTGTCCTCCTCCTTCTCATCACCCCGAGTCTGTCTCCTCCTCCTCATCACCCCGAGTCTGTCCTCCTCCTTCTCTCCTCCTCCTCACCCGAGTCTGTCCTCCTCCTTCTCATCACCCCGAGTCTGTCCTCCTCCTTCTCATCACCCCGAGTCTGTCCTCCTCCTCCTCATCACCCCGAGTCTGTCCTCCTCCTTCTCTCCTCCTCCTCACCCCGAGTCTGTCCCCGTCCTTCTCATCACCCCGAGTCTGTCCTCCTCCTTCTCATCACCCCGAGTCTGTCCTCCTCCTCCTCTCATCACCCCGAGTCTGTCCTCCTCCTTCTCATCACCCCGAGTCTGTCCTCCTTCTTCTCCTCCTCCTCACCCCTGAGTCTCCTCTCATCACCCCGAGTCTGTCCTCCTCCTTCTCATCACCCCGAGTCTGTCCTCCTCCTCCTCATCACCCCGAGTCTGTCCTCCTCCTTCTCTCCTCCTCCTCACCCCGAGTCTGTCCTTCTCATCACCCCGAGTCTGTCCTCCTCCTTCTCATCACCCCGAGTCTGTCCTCCTCCTTCTCATCACCCCGAGTCTATCCTCCTCCTTCTCATCACCCCGAGTCTGTCCTCCTCCTTCTCATCACCCCGAGTCTGTCCTCCTCCTCCTCACCCCGAGTCTGTCCTCCTCCTTCTCTCCTCCTCCTCACCCCGAGTCTGTCCTCCTCCTCCTCACCCGGAGTCTGTCCTCCTCCTTATCTCCTCGAGTCTGTCCCTCCTCCTTATCTCCTCCTCACCCGAGTCTGTCCTCCTCCTCCTCATCACCCCGAGTCCTTCTCATCACCCCGAGTCTGTCCTCCTCCTTCTCATCACCCCGAGTCTGTCCTCCTCCTCCTCACCCCGAGTCTGTCCTCCTCCTTCTCTCCTCCTCCTCACCCCGAGTCTGTCCTCCTCCTTCTATCCTCCTCCTCACCCCGAGTCTGTCCTCCTCCTTCTCTCCTCCTCCTCACCCCGAGTCTGTCCTCCTCCTCCTCCTCACCCCGAGTCTGTCCTCCTCATCACCCCGAGTCCTTCTCATCACCCCGAGTCTGTCCTCCTCCTCCTCATCACCCCGAGTCTGTCCTCCTCCTTCTCTCCTCCTCCTCACCCCGAGTCTGTCCTCCTCCTCACCCCGAGTCCTTCTCATCACCCGAGTCTGTCCTCCTCCTTCTCATCACCCGAGTCTGTCCTCCCTCCTTCTCATCACCCCGAGTCTGTCCTCCTCCTCCTCATCACCCCGAGTCTGTCCTCCTCCTTCTCTCCTCCTCCTCACCCCGAGTCTGTCCTCCTCCTCCTCACCCCGAGTCTGTCCTCCTCCTTATCTCCTCGAGTCTGTCCTCCTCCTAATCCCTCCTCACCTCGTCTGTCTCTCCTTCCTCCTCATCACCCCGAGTCCTTCTCATCACCCCGAGTCTGTCTCCTCCTTCTCCTCACCCCGAGTCTGTCCTCCTCCTCCTCCACCCCGAGTCTGTCCTCCTCCTCCTCACCCTGAGTCTGTCCTCCTCCTTATCTCCTCGAGTCTGTCCTCCTCCTTATCTCCTCCTCACCCGAGTCTGTCCTCCTCCTCCTCATCACCCCGAGTCCTTCTCATCACCCCGAGTCTGTCCTCCTCCTTCTCATCACCCCGAGTCTGTCCTCCTCCTTCTCATCACCCCGAGTCTGTCCTCCTCTTTCTCTCCTCCTCCTCACCCCGAGTCTGTCCTCCTCATCACCCCGAGTCCTTCTCATCACCCCGAGTCTGTCCTCCTCCTTCTCTCCTCCTCCTCACCCCGAGTCTGTCCTCCCTCCTCATCACCACCCGAGTCTTCTCATCACCCCGAGTCTGTCCTCCTCCTTCTCATCACCCCGAGTCTGTCCTCCTCCTCCTCACCCCGAGTCTGTCCTCCTCCTCCTCACCCCGAGTCTGTCCTCCTCCTTCTCATCACCCCGAGTCTGTCTCCTCCTCCTCACCCCGAGTCTGTCCTCCTCCTCCTCACCCCGAGTACTGTCCTCCTCCTTCTCATCACCCGAGTCTGTCCTCCTCCTTCTCATCACCCCGAGTCTGTCCTCCTCCTTCTCATCACCCCGAGTCTGTCCTCCTCCTTCTCATCACCCCGAGTCTGTCCTCCTCCTCCTCACCCCGAGTCTGTCCTCCTCCTTCTCTCCTCCTCCTCCCCCCGAGTCTGTCCTCCTCTCCTCACCCCGAGTCTGTCCTCCTCCTTATCTCCTCGAGTCTGTCCTCCTCCTTATCTCCTCCTCACCCCGAGTCTGTCCTCCTCCTCCTCATCACCCCGAGTCCTTCTCATCACCCCGAGTCTGTCCTCCTCCTTCTCATCACCCCGAGTCTGTCTCCTCCTCCTCACCCCGAGTCTGTCCTCCTCCTTCTCTCCTCCTCCTCACCCCGAGTCTGTCCTCCTCCTTCTCTCCTCCTCCTCACCCCGAGTCTGTCCTCCTCCTCCTCCTCACCCCGAGTCTGTCCTCCTCATCACCCCGAGTCCTTCTCATCACCCCGAGTCTGTCCTCCTCCTCCTCATCACCCCGAGTCTGTCCTCCTCCTTCTCTCCTCCTCCTCACCCCGAGTCTGTCCTCCTCCTCCTCATCACCACCCCGAGTCTTCTCATCACCCCGAGTCTGTCCTCGTCCTTCTCATCACCCCGAGTCTGTCCTCCTCCTTCTCATCACCCGAGTCTGTCCTCCTCCTTCTCATCACCCCGAGTCTGTCCTCCTCCTCCTCATCACCCGAGTCTGTCCTCCTCCTTCTCATCACCCCGAGTCTGTCCTCCTCCTTCTCATCACCCCGAGTCTGTCCTCCTCCTTCTCATCACCCCGAGTCTGTCCTCCTCTTTCTCTCCTCCTCCTCACCCCGAGTCTGTCCTCCTCATCACCCGAGTCCTTCTCATCACCCCGAGTCTGTCCTCCTCCTTCTCTCCTCCTCCTCACCCCGAGTCTGTCCTCCTCCTCCATCATCACCACCCCGAGTCCTTCTCATCACCCCGAGTCTGTCCTCCTCCTTCTCATCACCCCGAGTCTGTCCTCCTCCTCCTCACCCGAGTCTGTCCTCCTCCTCCTCACCCCGAGTCTGTCCTCCTCCTTCTCATCACCCAGAGTCTGTCCTCCTCCTCCTCACCCCGAGTCTGTCCTCCTCCTTATCTCCTCGAGTCTGTCCTCCTCCTTATCTCCTCCTCACCCCCGAGTCTGTCCTCCTCCTCCTCATCACCCCGAGTCCTTCTCATCACCCCGAGTCTGTCCTCCTCCTTCTCATCACCCCGAGTCTGTCCTCCTCCTTCTCATCACCCCGAGTCTGTCCTCCTCCTCCTCACCCCGAGTCTGTCCTCCTCCTTATCTCCTCCGAGTCTGTCCTCCTCCTTATCTCCTCCTCACCCCGAGTCTGTCCTCCTCCTCCTCACCCCGAGTCTCTCCTCCTCCTCACCCGAGTCTCTCCTCTCCTCACCCCGAGTCTGTCCTCCTCCTTCTCTCCTCCTCCTCTCCCCGAGTCTGTCCTCCTCCTCCTCACCCCGAGTCTGTCCTCCTCCTCCTCACCCCGAGTCTGTCCTCCTCCTCCTCACCCCGAGTCTGTCCTCCTCCTCCTCACCCCGAGTCTGTCCTCCTCCTCCTCACCCCGAGTCTGTCCTCCTCCTCCTCACCCCGAGTCTGTCCTCCTCCTCCTCACCCCGAGTCTGTCCTCCTCCTCCTCACCCCGAGTCTGTCCTCCTCCTCCTCACCCGAGTCTGTCCTCCTCCTCCTCACCCCGAGTCTGTCCTCCTCCTCCTCACCCCGAGTCTGTCCTCCTCCTCCTCACCCCGAGTCTGTCCTCCTCCTTCTCTCCTCCTCCTCACCCCGAGTCTGTCCTCCTCCTTCTCTCCTCCTCCTCACCCCGAGTCTGTCCTCCTCCTTCTCTCCTCCTCATCACCCCGAGTCTGTCCTCCTCCTTCTCTCCTTCTCATCACCCCGAGTCTGTCCTCCTCCTTCTCATCACCCCGAGTCTGTCCTCCTCCTCCTCCTCACCCCGAGTCTGTCCTCCTCCTTCTCTCCTCCTCCTCACCCCGAGTCTGTCCTCCTCACCCCGAGTCTGTCCTCCTCCTTCTCTCCTCCTCCTCACCCCGAGTCTGTCCTCCTCCTTCTCTCCTCCTCCTCACCCCGAGTCTGTCCTCCTCCTTCTCTCTCTCCTCCTCACCCCGAGTCTGTCCTCCTCCTTCTCTCCTCCTCCTCACCCCGAGTCTGTCCTCCTCCTCCTCACCCCGAGTCTGTCCTCCTCCTTCTCTCCTCCTCCTCACCCCGAGTCTGTCCTCCTCCTCCTCATCACCCCGAGTCCTTCTCATCACCCCGAGTCTGTCCTCCTCCTTCTCATCACCCCGAGTCTGTCCTCCTCCTTCTCTCCTCCTCCTCACCCCGAGTCTGTCCTCCTCCTCCTCATCACCCCGAGTCCTTCTCATCACCCCGAGTCTGTCCTCCTCCTTCTCATCACCCCGAGTCTGTCCTCCTCCTTCTCATCACCCCGAGTCTGTCCTCCTCCTTCTCATCACCCCGAGTCTGTCCTCCTCCTTCTCATCACCCCGAGTCTGTCCTCCTCCTCTCTCCTCCTCCTCACCCCGAGTCTGTCCTCCTCATCACCCCGAGTCTGTCCTCCTCCTTATCTCCTCGAGTCTGTCCTCCTCCTTATCTCCTCCTCACCCGAGTCTGTCCTCCTCCTCCTCACCCGAGTCTGTCCTCCTTCTCTCCTCCTCCTCACCCCGAGTCTGTCCTCCTCCTCCTCACCCCGAGTCTGTCCTCCTCCTCCTCCTCACCCCGAGTCTGTCCTCCTCCTCCTCCTCACCCCGAGTCTGTCCTCCTCCTCCTCCTCCACCCCGAGTCTGTCCTCCTCCTCCTCCTCACCCGAGTCTGTCCTCCTCCTCCTCCTCACCCGAGTCTGTCGTCCTCCTCCTCCTCACCCGAGTCTGTCGTCCTCCTCCTCCTCACCCCGAGTCTGTCGTCCTCCTCCTCCTCACCCCGAGTCTGTCGTCCTCCTCCTCACCCCGAGTCTGTCCTCCTCCTCCTCACCCCGAGTCTGTCCTCCTCCTCCTCACCCGAGTCTGTCCTCCTCCTTCTCTCCTCCTCCTCACCCCGAGTCTGTCCTCCTCACCCCGAGTCTGTCCTCCTCCTTCTCTCCTCCTCCTCACCCCGAGTCTGTCCTCCTCCTTCTCTCCTCCTCCTCACCCCGAGTCTGTCCTCCTCCTTCTCTCCTCCTCCTCACCCCGAGTCTGTCCTCCTCCTTCTCTCCTCCTCCTCACCCCGAGTCTGTCCTCCTCCTTCTCTCCTCCTCCTCACCCCGAGTCTGTCCTCCTCCTCCTCACCCCGAGTCTGTCCTCCTCCTTCTCTCCTCCTCACCCCGAGTCTGTCCTCCTCCTCATCACCCCGAGTCCTTCTCATCACCCCGAGTCTGTCCCTCCTCCTTCTCATCACCCCGAGTCTGTCCTCCTCCTTCTCATCACCCCGAGTCTGTCCTCCTCCTTCTCATCACCCCGAGTCTGTCCTCCTCCTTCTCATCACCCCGAGTCTGTCCTCCTCCTTCTCATCACCCCGAGTCTGTCCTCTCCTTCTCATCACCCCGAGTCTGTCCTCCTCCTCCTCACCCCGAGTCTGTCCTCCTCCTTATCTCCTCGAGTCTGTCCTCCTCCTTATCTCCTCCTCACCCCGAGTCTGTCCTCCTCCTTATCTCCTCCTCCTCACCCCGAGTCTGTCCTCTTCCTCCTCACCCGAGTCTGTCCTCTTCCTCCTCACCCCGAGTCTGTCCTCTTCCTCCTCACCCCGAGTCTGTCCTCTTCCTCCTCACCCCGAGTCTGTCCTCTTCCTCCTCACCCCGAGTCTGTCCTCTTCCTCCTCACCCCGAGTCTGTCCTCTTCCTCCTCACCCCGAGTCTGTCCTCTTCCTCCTCACCCCCGAGTCTGTCCTCTTCCTCCTCACCCCGAGTCTGTCCTCTTCCTCCTCACCCCGAGTCTGTCCTCTTCCTCCTCACCCCGAGTCTGTCCTCTTCCTCCTCACCCCGAGTCTGTCCTCTTCCTCCTCACCCCGAGTCTGTCCTCTTCCTCCTCACCCCGAGTCTGTCCTCTTCCTCCTCACCCCGAGTCTGTCCTCTTCCTCCTCACCCCGAGTCTGTCCTCTTCCTCCTCACCCCGAGTCTGTCCTCCTCCTCCTCACCCCGAGTCTGTCCTCCTCACCCCGAGTCTGTCCTCCTCACCCGAGTCTGTCCTCCTCACCCCGAGTCTGTCCTCCTCCTTCTCTCCTCCTCCTCACCCCGAGTCTGTCCTCCTCCTTCTCTCCTCCTCCTCACCCCGAGTCTGTCCTCCTCCTTCTCTCCTCCTCCTCACCCCGAGTCTGTCCTCCTCCTCCTCTCCTCCTCCTCACCCGAGTCTGTCCTCCTCCTCCTCACCCCGAATCTGTCCTCCTCCTTCTCTCCTCCTCCTCACCCCGAGTCTGTCCTCCTCCTTCTCTCTCCCTCCTCACCCCGAGTCTGTCCTCCTCCTCCTCACCCCGAGTCTGTCCTCCTCCTTATCTCCTCCTCCTCACCCCGAGTCTGTCCTCTCCTTATCTCCTCCTCCTCACCCCGAGTCTGTCCTCCTCCTCCTCACCCCGAGTCTGTCCTCCTCCTTATCTCCTCCTCCTCACCCCGAGTCTGTCCTCCTCCTCCTCACCCCGAGTCTGTCCTCCTCCTTCTCTCCTCCTCCTCACCCCGAGTCTGTCCTCCTCCTCTCACCCCGAGTCTGTCCTCCTTATCTCCTCCTCCTCACCCCGAGTCTGTCCTCCTCCTCCTCACCCCCGAGTCTGTCCTCCTCTTCTCTCCTCCTCCTCACCCCGAGTCTGTCCTCCTCCTTCTCTCCTCCTCCTCACCCCGAGTCTGTCCTCCTCCTCACCCCGAGTCTGTCCTCCTCCTTATCTCCTCCTCCTCATCTCCTCCTCCTCACCCCGAGTCTGTCCTCCTCCTTCTCTCCTCCTCCTCACCCCGAGTCTGTCGTCCTCACCCCGAGTCTGTCCTCCTCCTTCTCTCCTCCTCCTCACCCCGAGTCTGTCCTCTTCCTTCTCTCCTCCTCCTCATCCCCCCGAGTCTGTCCTCCTCCTCATCCCCCCGAGTCTGTCCTCCTCATCCCCCCGAGTCTGTCCTCCTCCTCATCCCCCCGAGTCTGTCCTCCTCCTCATCCCCCCGAGTCTGTCCTCCTCCTCATCCCCCCGAGTCTGTCCTCCTCCTCATCCCCCCGAGTCTGTCCTCCTCCTCATCCCCCGCGTCTGTCCTCCTCCTCATCCCCCCGAGTCTGTCCTCCTCCTCATCCCCCCGAGTCTGTCCTCCTCCTCACCCCGAGTCTGTCCTCCTCCTTATCTCCTCCTCCTTACCCCGAGTCTGTCCTCCTCCTCACCCCGAGTCTGTCCTCCTCCTCATCACCCCCGAGTCTGTCCTCCTCCTCACCCCCGAGTCTGTCCTCCCTCCTTATCTCCTCCTTATCTCCTCCTCACCCCGAGTCTGTCCTCCTCCTCCTCACCCCGAGTCTGTCCTCCTCCTTATCTCCTCCTCCTTACCCCGAGTCTGTCCTCCTCCTCACCCCGAGTCTGTCTTCCTCATCCCCCCGAGTCTGTCCTCCTCCTCATCCCCCCGAGTCTGTCCTCCTCATCTCCTCCTCCTCACCCCGAGTCTGTCCTCCTCCTTATCTCCTCCTTACCCCGAGTCTGTCCTCCTCCTCACCCCGAGTCTGTCCTCCTCCTCATCACCCCCGAGTCTGTCCTCCTCCTCACCCCCGAGTCTGTCCTCCTCCTTATCTCCTCCTCCTCACCCCGAGTCTGTCCTCCTCCTCCTCACCCCGAGTCTGTCCTCCTCCTTATCTCCTCCTCCTTACCCCGAGTCTGTCCTCATCACCCCGAGTCTGTCCTCCTCATCACCCCGAGTCTGTCCTCCTCATCACCCCGAGTCTGTCCTCCTCATCACCCCGAGTCTGTCCTCCTCATCACCCCGAGTCTGTCCTCCTCATCACCCCGAGTCTGTCCTCCTCATCACCCCGAGTCTGTCCTCCTCATCACCCCGAGTCTGTCCTCCTTCTCATCACCCCGAGTCTGTCCTCCTTCTCATCACCCCGAGTCTGTCCTCCTCCTTATCTCCTCCTCCTCACCCCGAGTCTGTCCTCCTCCTCATCCCCCGAGTCTGTCCTCCTCCTCATCCCCCGAGTCTGTCCTCCTCCTCATCCCCCCGAGTCTGTCCTCCTCCTCATCCCCCCGAGTCTGTCCTCCTCCTCATCTCCCCGAGTCTGTCCTCCTCCTCATCCCCCCGAGTCTGTCCTCCTCCTCATCCCCCCGAGTCTGTCCTCCTCCTCATCCCCCCGAGTCTGTCCTCCTCCTCATCCCCCCGAGTCTGTCCTCCTCCTCATCCCCCCGAGTCTGTCCTCCTCCTCATCCCCCCGAGTCTGTCCTCCTCCTCATCCCCCCGAGTCTGTCCTCCTCCTCATCCCCCCGAGTCTGTCCTCCTCCTCATCCCCCGAGTCTGTCCTCCTCCTCATCCCCCCGAGTCTGTCCTCCTCCTCATCCCCCCGAGTCTGTCCTCCTCCTCATCCCCCCGAGTCTGTCCTCCTCCTCATCCCCCCGAGTCTGTCCTCCTCCTCATCACCCCCGAGTCTGTCCTCCTCCTCATCATCACCCACGAGTCTGTCCTCCTCCTCATCATCACCCACGAGTCTGTCCTCCTCCTCATCATCACCCACGAGTCTGTCCTCCTCCTCATCATCACCCACGAGTCTGTCCTCCTCCTCATCATCACCCACGAGTCTGTCCTCCTCCTCATCATCACCCACGAGTCTGTCCTCCTCCTCATCATCACCCACGAGTCTGTCCTCCTCCTCATCATCACCCACGAGTCTGTCCTCCTCCTCATCATCACCCACGAGTCTGTCCTCCTCCTCATCATCACCCCCGAGTCTGTCCTCCTCCTCATCATCACCCCCGAGTCTGTCCTCCTCCTCATCATCACCCCCGAGTCTGTCCTCCTCCTCATCATCACCCCCGAGTCTGTCCTCCTCCTCATCATCACCCCCGAGTCTGTCCTCCTCCTCATCACCCCCGAGTCTGTCCTCCTCCTCATCATCACCCCCGAATCTGTCCTCCTCCTCATCATCACCCCCGAGTCTGTCCTCCTCATCATCACCCCCGAGTCTGTCCTCCTCCTCATCATCACCCCCGAGTCTGTCCTCCTCCTCATCATCACCCCCGAGTCTGTCCTCCTCCTCATCATCACCCCCGAGTCTGTCCTCCTCCTCATCATCACCCCCGAGTCTGTCCTCCTCCTCATCATCACCCCCGAGTCTGTCCTCCTCCTCATCATCACCCCCGAGTCTGTCCTCCTCCTCATCATCACCCCCGAGTCTGTCCTCCTCCTCATCATCACCCCCGAGTCTGTCCTCCTCCTCATCATCACCCCCGAGTCTGTCCTCCTCCTCATCATCACCCCCGAGTCTGTCCTCCTCATCATCACCCCCGAGTCTGTCCTCCTCATCATCACCCCCGAGTCTGTCCTCCTCCTCATCATCACCCCCGAGTCTGTCCTCCTCCTCATCATCACCCCCGAGTCTGTCCTCATCATCACCCCCGAGTCTGTCCTCATCATCACCCCCAAGTCTGTCCTCCTCCTCATCATCACCCCCGAGTCTGTCCTCCTCCTCATCATCACCCCCGAGTCTGTCCTCATCATCACCCCCGAGTCTGTCCTCCTCCTCATCATCACCCCCGAGTCTGTCCTCCTCCTCATCATCACCCCCGAATCTGTCCTCCTCCTCATCATCACCCCCGAATCTGTCCTCCTCCTCATCATCACCCCCGAATCTGTCGTCCTCCTCATCATCACCCCCGAATCTGTCCTCCTCCTCATCATCACCCCCGAGTCTGTCCTCCTCATCATCACCCCCGAGTCTGTCCTCCTCATCATCACCCCCGAGTCTGTCCTCCTCCTCATCATCACCCCCGTGTCTGTCCTCATCATCACCCCGAGTCTGTCCTCCTCATCATCACCCCCGAGTCTGTCCTCCTCCTCATCATCACCCCCGAGTCTGTCCTCCTCCTCATCATCACCCCCGAGTCTGTCCTCCTCCTCATCATCACCCCCGAGTCTGTCCTCCTCATCATCACCCCCGAGTCTGTCCTCCTCATCATCACCCCCGAGTCTGTCCTCCTCCTCATCATCACCCCCGAGTCTGTCCTCCTCCTCATCATCACCCCCGAGTCTGTCCTCATCATCACCCCCGAGTCTGTCCTCATCATCACCCCCAAGTCTGTCCTCCTCCTCATCATCACCCCCGAGTCTGTCCTCCTCCTCATCATCACCCCCGAGTCTGTCCTCCTCCTCATCATCACCCCCGAGTCTGTCCTCCTCCTCATCATCACCCCCGAGTCTGTCCTCATCATCACCCCCGAGTCTGTCCTCCTCCTCATCATCACCCCCGAGTCTGTCCTCCTCCTCATCATCACCCCCGAATCTGTCCTCCTCCTCATCATCACCCCCGAATCTGTCCTCCTCCTCATCATCACCCCCGAATCTGTCGTCCTCCTCATCATCACCCCCGAATCTGTCCTCCTCCTCATCATCACCCCCGAGTCTGTCCTCCTCATCATCACCCCCGAGTCTGTCCTCCTCATCATCACCCCCGAGTCTGTCCTCCTCCTCATCATCACCCCCGTGTCTGTCCTCATCATCACCCCGAGTCTGTCCTCCTCATCATCACCCCCGAGTCTGTCCTCCTCCTCATCATCACCCCCGAGTCTGTCCTCCTCCTCATCATCACCCCCGAGTCTGTCCTCCTCATCATCACCCCCGAGTCTGTCCTCCTCCTCATCATCACCCCCGGTCTGTCGTCCTCCTCATCACCCCCGAGTCTGTCCTCCTCCTCATCATCACCCCCGGTCTGTCCTCCTCCTCATCATCACCCCCGAGTCTGTCCTCCTCATCATCATCACCCCCGAGTCTGTCCTCCTCATCATCACCCCCGAGTCTGTCCTCCTCCTCATCATCACCCCCGAGTCTGTCCTCCTCCTCATCATCACCCCCGAGTCTGTCCTCCTCCTCATCATCACCCACGAGTCTGTCCTTCTCCTCATCATCACCCCCTAGTCTGTCCTCCTCATCATCACCCCCGAGTCTGTCCTCCTCCTCATCATCACCCCCGAGTCTGTCCTCCTCCTCATCATCACCCCCGAGTCTGTCCTCCTCCTCATCATCACCCCCGAGTCTGTCCTCCTCCTCATCATCACCCCCGAGTCTGTCCTCCTCCTCATCATCACCCCCGAGTCTGTCCTCATCATCACCCCCGAGTCTGTCCTCCTCCTCATCATCACCCCCGAGTCTGTCCTCCTCCTCATCATCACCCCCGAATCTGTCCTCCTCCTCATCATCACCCCCGAATCTGTCCTCCTCCTCATCATCACCCCCGAGTCTGTCCTCCTCATCATCACCCCCGAGTCTGTCCTCCTCATCATCACCCCCGAGTCTGTCCTCCTCCTCATCATCACCCCCGTGTCTGTCCTCCTCCTCATCATCACCCCCGTGTCTGTCCTCATCATCACCCCCGAGTCTGTCCTCCTCCTCACCCCCGAATCTGTCCTCCTCCTCATCATCACCCCCGAGTCTGTCCTCCTCATCATCACCCCCGAATCTGTCCTCCTCATCATCACCCCCGAGTCTGTCCTCCTCATCATCACCCCCGAGTCTGTCCTCCTCCTCATCATCACCCCCGGTCTGTCGTCCTCATCATCACCCCCGAGTCTGTCCTCCTCCTCATCATCACCCCCGGTCTGTCCTCCTCATCATCACCCCCGAGTCTGTCCTCCTCATCATCATCACCCCCGAGTCTGTCCTCCTCCTCATCATCACCCCCGAGTCTGTCCTCCTCCTCATCATCACCCCCGAGTCTGTCCTCCTCCTCATCATCACCCCCGAGTCTGTCCTCCTCCTCATCATCACCCACGAGTCTGTCCTCCTCCTCATCATCACCCACGAGTCTGTCCTCCTCCTCATCATCACCCCCGAGTCTGTCCTTCTCCTCATCATCACCCCCTAGTCTGTCCTCCTCATCATCACCCCCGAGTCTGTCCTCATCATCACCCCCGAGTCTGTCCTCCTCCTCATCATCACCCCCGAGTCTGTCCTCCTCCTCATCATCACCCCCGAGTCTGTCCTCCTCCTCATCATCACCCCCTAGTCTGTCCTCCTCACCCCCGAATCTGTCCTCCTCCTCATCATCACCCCCGAGTCTGTCCTCCTCATCATCACCCCCGAATCTGTCCTCCTCCTCATCATCACCCCCGAGTCTGTCCTCCTCATCATCACCCCCGAGTCTGTCCTCCTCCTCATCATCACCCCCGGTCTGTCCTCCTCCTCATCATCACCCCCGAGTCTGTCCTCCTCATCATCATCACCCCCGAGTCTGTCCTCCTCATCATCATCACCCCCGAGTCTGTCCTCCTCATCATCATCACCCCCGAGTCTGTCCTCCTCCTCATCATCACCCCCGAGTCTGTCCTCCTCCTCATCATCACCCCCGAGTCTGTCCTCCTCCTCATCATCACCCCCGAGTCTGTCCTCCTCATCATCACCCCCGAGTCTGTCCTCCTCCTCATCATCACCCCCGAGTCTGTCCTCCTCCTCATCATCACCCCCGAGTCTGTCCTCCTCCTCATCATCACCCCCGAGTCTGTCCTCCTCATCATCACCCCCGAGTCTGTCCTCCTCCTCATCATCACCCCCGAGTCTGTCCTCCTCCTCATCATCACCCCCGAGTCTGTCCTCCTCCTCATCATCACCCCCGAGTCTGTCCTCCTGCTCATCATCACCCCCGAGTCTGTCCTCCTCCTCATCATCACCCCCGAGTCTGTCCTCCTCCTCATCATCACCCCCGAGTCTGTCCTCCTCCTCATCATCACCCCCGAGTCTGTCCTCCTCCTCATCATCACCCCCGAGTCTGTCCTCCTCCTCATCATCACCCCCGAGTCTGTCCTCCTCATCATCATCACCCCCGAGTCTGTCCTCCTCCTCATCATCACCCCCGAGTCTGTCCTCCTCCTCATCATCACCCCCGAGTCTGTCCTCCTCATTGTCTGCCATTCATCATTCTCTTCACTGTTTGCCATTCCTCCTCCCCCCACCCTCTGATGTTCCTCCCTTTCTCACCTCCGGACGTTCCTTCCTCCCTTCATTCCCCCCTTCATTCCCCCTCACCCCCCCATGTTCCTTCCTTCCTTCCCCTCACCCCCTGATGTTCCTCTTCCATCGCCCTCTGCTGGTCCTCCTCATCCTCTGCCATTCTCTTTATTCCTCCTGTAGGTTGGAGCGATTCCAGCGAACGCTGTAGATGATGGTCAGTGGTCTCAGGGACTTATATCTGCTGTAAGTATGTCCAGGCTGTCAGTCTGGTCTTGTATGAGGAGATGGTGGGCTCTCGGATCTCATTCATTGCTCTGTTCTTAGGCTCGAATGGTTGCTGCTGCCACCAGTAACCTGTGTGAAGCAGCAAATTCCGCTGTGCAGGGCCACGCCAGCGAGGAGAAGCTGATTTCATCTGCCAAACAGGTGGCCGCATCTACAGCTCAGCTTCTGGTGGCTTGTAAGGTGAAGGCTGACCACGATTCAGAGGCCATGAAGAGGCTGCAGGTGAGAGGGTGCAGAATGGTGAAGGGAAAAGGATGGGGAGGGCGCAGGATGATGAGGGGGCAGAATAGGGAGGGTGCAGGACGCTGGGAGAGCAGGATGGGGAGGGCTCAGGACGGTGGGAGAGCAGGACGGGGAGGGATCAGGACGGTAAGGGATCAGGACGGTGGGAGAGCAGGACGGGGAGGGCTCAGGACGGTGGGAGAGCAGGACGGGGAGGGCTCAGGACGGTGGGAGAGCAGGACGGGGAGGGCTCAGGACGGTGGGAGAGCAGGACGGGGAGGGCTCAGGACGGTAAGGGATCAGGACGGTGGGAGAGCAGGACGGGGAGGGCTCAGAACGGTGGGAGAGCAGGACGGGGAGGGCTCAGGACGGTGGGAGAGCAGGACGGGGAGGGCTCAGGACGGTGGGAGGGCTCAGGACGGTGGGAGAGCAGGATGGGAAGGGCTCAAGACGGTGGGAGTGCAGGACGGGGAGGGCTCAAGATGGTGGGAGAGCGGGACGGGGAGGAAGCAGGACGGTGGGGGATCAGGACGGTGGGGGATCAGGACGGTGGGGGATCAGGACGGTGGGGGATCAGGACGGTGGGATAGCAGGATGGGAAGGGCTCAAGACGGTGGGAGAGCGGGACGGTGGGAGAGCAGGACGGTGGGAGAGCAGGACGGTGGGAGAGCAGGACGGTGGGGGATCAGGACGGTGGGGGATCAGGACGGTGGGGGATCAGGACGGTGGGGGATCAGGACGGTGAGGGATCAGGACGGGGGGGGGCTTAGGACAGTGCGAGAGCAGAACAGGGAAAGCACAGGGGGGAGTGCTTAAGGACGGTGGGAGAGCAGGACGGGAAGGGCTCAGGACGGTGGGAGAGCAGGACGGTGGGAGGGCTCAGGACGGGGAAGGTGCAGGACGGGGAGGGAGCAGGACGGTGGGAGGGCTCAGGACGGGGAAGGTGCAGGACGGGGAGGGCTCAGGACGGTGGGAGAGCAGGACGGGGAGGGAGCAGGACGTTGGGAGAGCAGGACGGGGAGGGCTCAGGACGGGGAGGGCTCAGGACGGGGAGGGCTCAGGACGGGGAGGGCTCAGGACGGGGAGGGCTCAGGACGGGGAAGGCGCAGGACGGGGAAGGTGCAGGACGGGGAAGGTGCAGGACGGGGAGGGAGCAGGACGTTGGGAAAGCAGGACGGGGAGTGCGTAGAACAGTGGGGTCTCAGGATGGGGAGGGTTTAGGTCGGTGACACCACAATATCATACAAAATGGTGGCAGAACTGAACCTCCGGTGTTTGGTGTCTCCAGGTGGCCGGGAACGCTGTGAAGAGAGCGTCGGACAATTTGGTGAAGGCGGCACAGAAAGCAGCAGCATTCCAGGAACACGATGAGACGGTGGTGGTGAAGGAGAAGATGGTGGGCGGCATCGCACAGGTACGGCAACCCCCCTCCCCCCCCCCCCCCATGTACGCAGCACGTGTATAGCCGCCATCCCTTTGGCACGTGTTTGGTCTCTGGGGCTAATATTACACTGATGATATATTGGATATCAATATAGATATCACTAATATAATATCACACCGATGGGAAGGAACGTATAGATACATCACATGGAGCCTCTCTATCAATCGTCTATTTAAAAGCGGAAACTGTTACCCACTGAGCCACACCCCTCAGGCCTTTCCCCAGCGCTCACTGACCCCCCCCCGACCCCAACATAGGGGACCGAAATCCAATAGGCATCCAGGAGTTATTCATAAAATCTGAACTCAAACAACTTTTATTTCCATACATTCCTCAATAGCCACAAAGGACACCACATGTCTTTGCCAACCCAGATATTACCCTGTGAAAGTAGAAGTGACATCATCGCTGTGCTGGGTGCAGAGAGCAGAGCTGTGGGAGGGACCCAGCAGGCTCCACCCACTACCAGAACTGCAGGAGGGGCGGAGATGGGGTTGCATTTCACCGATTTATACGGGTTTAGTCATTGGGTGAATGAGTTGGGGATATTAGTGATGTTCTAAGTCTGTGGCCCCTTGTGAAGTGTCTGGACTTTGTTGGATCAGCTGATCACATGACGGGCCATTAACCAATCAACGTTTATGTCTCTGCAGATTATCGCAGCTCAGGAGGAAATGTTACGCAAGGAGCGGGAGTTGGAGGAAGCTCGGAAGAAGCTGGCGATGATCAGACAACAACAGTACAAGTTCCTTCCCTCGGAGCTCCGAGAGGATTCGCAGAACTGAGCTCCGCCCCTCCCCTCCCCCCACCCTCTGACCACTGCAGGCATAACCGGCTTCTCCCGCTCACTAATGGTTCTTGCACACGTGCCTCAGTAGCAGAGACTTTATTATCCAGCGGCATGCTGGGTGTCGGGGCCACTCCTCCTTTTCCCATAATCCTGTGCTGTCCCGGTGGGCGGAGCTCGCCCACTCACAGATAACGTTGTAACGGTTCATATTGTACAGGCAGTGCCTTATCGCCCTGACGCTGGCCGCTCCCCCCCGTCGTGCTTTAATATATTAATCCGTGCCTTGCTGACCCCCCTATGCTCCTCCCAGTGCGCTGAATGAGTGCCGTGTGATTGGTGGAATCTGTGTGTGTCCCCGCCCCCTCCCCCTTTTCACCTTAAGTCTATTTCATGCCAAAAGTGCCTAAACGTGCAATGCACAATCATAGTGTTACCGCCGCGCGTCCCGCGTCATTTCTATGGAAATATCTATTTTTATTTTACATTTGTTGAGATTTCTATGCTGTATGTTGGACCGGCCGCGGTCCCCTTCTATGGCTCCACCAAAAAAAGTGTTATAAGCAATAAATATTCTCACCTGGAGCTCCGCCCCTCTCTGCGTCCTCTCATGATTCTTCCTTGGTGCTCCGGCCATCTTGGTTCTGTGATTTGTAGGGTTTTATTTCTGGAATTCCTCTGACCAATGTAAGTCTGTTCATTGAAGGACACCGCTTCACGGGTGGGTTCAATGTCGCCACCTTCAGGAGCAGGACGCTAGGTGCAGCTTCAACTAAAAGAACGCCTAAGGGGGGCGGTCCTCCGGAGGGCTACCAAACTTAAAAACAAATCTCTTCTGTTCATTGGAGGACACAGCAGAACTTCATGACAGACGGAGGTGTAATGGGGCAATTGTTGGTTCTGGGTCAATGGTCCCCAGAGGAGATCAGCCTTCCCATCAACATCCTGGAACTCCAGGCAGTCTGAGCTTTGGGGGGGTAGAGTGGGATGGGGCATACATCGGGGGTAGGGTGGGGCATACATGGGGGGGTAAGGTGGGATGGGGCATACATCGGGGGGTAAGGTGGGATGCGGCATATATGTGGGGGTGTAGGGTGGGATGGGACATACATAGGGGGGAGTAGGATGGGGCATAACATCAAGGAGTACCTGTGACACAAAGTGACTAAAACATCCACCCAGAGATCCCTCAATTATGTCTACAAGGTCCACTTCCAGAGGCATAATAAGAACCTTTAGGGCCCCAGTGCAAGAAACCATGAAAAGCCCCCGGCTGGGGCCCTACCCTCCGAGTCCAGTGGCAAAACGCCAGGGCCTGGTCTCAGATGCAACCTTTGTGTCCCTGGTAGGTTCCGCCACCTCCCTGTAGCCTCAGCTGCACAGAATGAATGGACAACAAGAGCTCTGTACAGAGGCTTCCTGTTTATTCACAAACTGAAGCATAGAAAACATTGCTATGAATGGACACGGTTTACTATGCTTCAGTTCTGAATGGACAGAGTCCGTGATCGGTACAGATCACTGACTCTCCATTCAGACAAGGAAGAGACCAATAAATTACACATTTACCGACACCTTCCCCACTCTCCATTCTGAATGCAAAAACTCCCCTCCTCTCAGTCCAAATCCCCCCCAGCACAAATCTCTGCCCCTCAATCCCCCCCCAGCACAAATCTCTGCCCCTCAATCCCCCCCCAGCACAAATCTCTGCCCCTCAATCCCCCCTCCAGCACACATCCTCTTTCCCCTCAAACCTCCTATCCTAGAACATATCGACCCTCTGAGCCCCCCCAATCCCCCCCTTAGCCTAAATCCCCCATGCTCCCTCCCAGAACAACACCAGCCCCCCCCCTCAAATCACCTCCAAATCCCCCCCCTCTTTACATTTACCCCCATCCCAGCAGCATGAATCCTCCCTTCCAAGGAACAAGGCCCCCCCACCCTTAGCTCAAATCACCTCAACCCCCCATCCCCTTTCCAACACAAATCCTCACCCCCAAATATCCCCCTTTTGTGTGCTGGGTTGCATTTTGGGGGCTTTTCCTTTTTAGTTTTTCAATCACCTTTTTCTGTCACTTTTTAAATAGCTTTTTTTTTTCTCTGGTTCCTTCAGTCTATCAATTAAGGGGGGTGGTTAATTGCTCACAGGTGCCTATTTAACTGGGTGTAGGACTCAGTCGGAGGCTGTGGAACTTTGTGTAAGTGGAGCTGGTATAAGTGGGAGTTAAAAACCAGAGTTTAAAACAGGAGGTTATAACAGGGGTCATAGTACCTGTGTAGTGTGAGTATCTGAGTGTTGTCTGAGTAGTGGGTGTGGATCATTAGTACTTGTGTATTGTGTACTGTATACTTGAGTATTGCGAGTGCACGTAGGTCTGCGACTGTTCTGCGATTGCACGTAGGTCTGTGAGTACCTGTGTATTGTCTTGTTGTGTACCTGTGTATTGTCTTGAGTATTAGTGCCAGGAAGCTAGCTGTTAGGTAATTTGGACAGGGTAAAATCCCCAAATCCTCACTATATTTATTAGGTACGATGCCCGGCGGGTGTGGAGAGGTGACTCTTTGTACATCTTGCGGCACGTATGCGTTCCTAATCATCCGATCGAGGGCGAATACTGCTGTGCAAAATGTAAGCACATTGTTTCCCTGGAAGCCCAGGTTCTGAATCTGGGGAAGCAACTGTCAGCACTGAGAAGTCCCTCCATACTAAAGGAGAGCCAGGAACGTACATGGCAGGTGCCGGCAGGGGCCAGCACAGAGGGGGTGGAGACAAAGGTGCAGGCAGGGGCCAGCACAGAGGCGGGTGGAGACAAAGAGGTGCCGGAATAGAAAGAGTAGATGGGTGACAGTCAGTAGGGGTAGAGGGCGAAGTGCCAGAGAGGCCGATCCAGGACTCGAGCATCCCAATAAGTATGCTCCATTGAGTGACATTGGTGAAACCAGTCAGGGACCAGCACTGCTGGAGCTGAGGGACTCTCCTAGCTGCCGGGGGAAGAACTCCAGTGAGAGTGGGGGGGAAAGGAAAGACAGATTCTGGTGGTAGGGGACTCAATTCTTAGAAGGACAGAGAGGACAATCTGTAACCAAGACCTGAAGCGCCGAACAGTATGTTGTCTACCGGGCGCTCGGGTTCGGCACATCACGGATCTTGTGGACAGATTACTGGGAGGGGCTGGGGAAGACCCGGCTGTCATGGTGCACGTTGGCACCAATGACAGAGGCAGATGGAGTGTCCTAAAGAACAATTTTAGGGACTTAGGAGCTAAATTGAGGAAAAGGACCTACAAGGTAGTATTCTCAGGAATACTACCGGTACATCGAGCCACACCAGAAAGGCAGAGGGAGATTAGGGAAGTAAACAAGTGGCTGAAGAGCTGGTGTAGTAAGGAGGGGTTTGGGTTCCTGGAGGACTGGGCCGACTTCTCAGTCGGTAACCGGTACTATAGAAGGGACGGACTGCACCTAAATGAGGAGGGTGCAGATCTGCTGGGAATGAAGATGGCCAAAAAGTTAGAGGGGTTTTTAAACTAGGCGATGGGGGGGAGGGTCCAGAGACAGAGATAGCCAGCGTGGAAGATATTCCAGAGGGTAGTATTGGGGGCATTAGTGGTAGGTTAACCAAAGCACAAAAACACAAGGTGAGTATAGTAGCAAGTCCTAGTTGCAATCCTGAAACACCCAATACGAGGACAATATGCGACCGGTCTAAACTATGTGGCATGTTCACCAATGCCAGGAGCCTGGCGGACAAGATGGGTGAACTAGAGATACTGTTGTACAAGGAGGATTTGGATTTTGTGGGAATTTCAGAGACCTGGTTCAACAGCTCTCATGATTGGCTGGCAAACATTCAAGGGTATACCCTATACCGCAAGGATAGAGAGGGTAAAAAAGGGGGAGGGGTATGCCTATATATCAAGAATAATGTACAAGTGAATGTGAGAGATGACATCACTGAGGGAGCTAGAGAGGAGGTGGAATCCTTATGGGTAGAGCTCCAAAGGGATGAAGCTAAGGGGAAAATAATACTGGGAGTATGCTATAGGCCCCCTAACCTGAGGGAGGAAGTGGAGACGGATCTCCTATCACAAATTGGATTAGCAGCAAGGATGGGAAGTGTTATCATAATGGGGGATTTTAATTATCCAGACATAGGCTGGGCGGAGGGAACCGCGCATTCATTTAAGGCTCGCCAGTTCCTTAATGTCTTGCAGGACAATTTCATGGGTCAGATGGTAGACGCACCAACTAGAAATAAAACATTACTGGATCTACTGATTACCAACAATACAGACCTGATCACGGATGTGGAAATATGGGGCAATTTAGGTAACAGCGATCACAGGTCAATTAGTTTCAGTATAAATCACACAAATAGGAAACATAAAGGGAACACAAAGACACTGAATTTCAAAAGAGCCAACTTTCCTAAACTACAAACCTTGCTAAAAGGCATAAACTGGGATAAAATATTAGGAACAAAGAATACGGAGGAGAGATGGGTTTGCTTTAAGAGCATATTAAATAAGGGCATTAGCCAATGTATCCCATTGGGTAATAAATTTAAAAGAGCGAACAAACATCCTGGATGGCTTAACTCCAATGTAAAAATGCATATAAAAGCAAAGGAGAAGGCCTTCAAAAAATACAAGGTTGAGGGATCATCCTCAGCATTCAGACTTTATAAAGAATGCAAGAAGAAATGTAAGGGTGCAATTAGGACAGCTAAGATAGAACATAAAAGACACATAGCGGAGGAGAGCAAAAAAAATCCCAAGAAATTCTTTAAGTATGTAAACAGTAAAAAAGGGAGGACAGACCATATTGGCCCCATAAAGAATGAGGAAGGACATCTGGTTACAAAGGATGGGGAGATGGCAAAGGTATTGAATTTATTCTTCTCAGTCTTCACGAGTGAATCGGGGGGCTTCAGTAACCAAAACTGCAGTGTTTATCCTCATGTCACAACACAGGAAGCACCTCCATGGTTAACAGAGGATGGAATTAAAATTAGACTTGAGACACTTAACATTAATAAATCACCGGGACCAGATGGCTTGCATCCGAGGGTACTTGGGGAACTCAGTCAAGTGATTGCCAGACCGTTGTTCCTAATTTTTACAGACAGTCTGACTGGAATGGTACCAGCTGATTGGAGAAAAGCCAATGTAGCACCAATATTTAAAAAGGGCCCAAAATACATCCCTGGGAATTACAGACCAGTTAGCCTAACATCAATAGTATGTAAACTCTTGGAGGGGATGATAAGGGACTATATCCAAGATTTTAGTAATAAGAATGATATCATTAGCAGTAATCAGCATGGATTCATGAAGAATCGTTCTTGCCAAACCAATCTATTAACCTTCTATGAGGAGGTGAGTTGCCATCTAGATAAAGGAAGGCCCGTAGACGTGGTGTATCTGGATTTTGCAAAAGCATTTGACACAGTTCCCCATAAACGTTTACTGTACAAAATAAGGTGCGTTGGCATGGACCATAGGGTGAGTACATGGATTGAAAACTGGCTACAAGGGCGTGTTCAGAGGGTGGTGATAAATGGGGAGTACTCAGAATGGTCAGGGGTGGGTAGTGGGGTTCCCCAGGGTTCTGTGCTGGGACCAATTCTGTTTAATTTGTTCATAAACGATCTGGAGGATGGGATAAACAGTTCAATCTCTGTATTTGCAGACGATACTAAGCTAAGCAGGGCAATAACTTCTCCGCAGGATGTGGAAACCTTGCAAAAAGACCTGAACAAATTAATGGGGTGGGCGACTACATGGCAAATGAGGTTCAATGTAGAAAAATGTAAAATAATGCATTTGGGTGGCAAAAATCTGAATGCAATCTATAGACTGGGGGGAGAACCTCTGGGGGGATCTAGGATGGAAAAGGACCTGGGGGTCCTAGTAGATGATAGGCTCAGCAATGACATGCAATGCCAAGCTGCTGCTAATAAAGCAAACAGAATATTGGCATTAAAAAGGGATCAACTCCAGAGATAAAACGATAATTCTCCCGCTCTACAAGACTCTGGTCCGGCCGCACCTGAAGTATGCTGTCCAGTTGTGGGCTCCAGTCCTCAGGAAGGATGTACTGGAAATGGAGCGACTACAAAGAAGGGCAACAAAGCTAATAAAGGGTCTGGAGGATCTTAGTTATGAGGAAAGGTTGTGAGCTCTGAACTTATTCTCTCTGGAGAAGAGACGCTTGGGAGGGGATATGATTTCAATTTACAAATACTGTACTGGTGACCGCACAATAGGGATAAAACTTTTTCGCAGAAGAGAGTTTAATAAGACTCGTGGCCACTCATTACAATTAGAAGAAAAGAGGTTTAACCTTAAACTACGTAGAGGGTTCTTTACTGTTACAGCGGCAAGGATGTGGAATTCCCTTCCACAGGCGGTGGTCTCAGCGGGGAGCATTGATAGCTTCAAGAAACTATTAGATAATCACCTGAAGGACCGCAACATACAGCGATATACAATGTAATACTGACACATAATCACACACATAGGTTGGACTTGATGGACTTTTTTCAACCTCACCTACTATGTAACTATAAAATACACGTTTGGTCGCACGGGTGCAGAAATGTTTCATAGGATACACGCGATGGGTTATGGAGGATTTAAACCCTACTGTTTTGTGCCTTCCCAATGAGTTGTGTTGACAATCACCACATCTTTTAACCACTAGGCGTGGACGTCCTCCAGTATACTTCCGCGTTGCGCGCTCCCGCGGGCGCGCATCGGGGAAGTTTTGTGCTGGCCGTGTCCCTCGGACACAGCCAGTCACGGATCGCCGTAAACGGCCAATGACAGCGCGATCGCTCTGCCAATGAGAGAGGATCTTATATGTAAACATGAGATCATCGCCGGCTCTCCCTCCTCACACAGAGACAGCGTGTGAGGAGGGAGAACGAACCGCTGCAGCGGTAAGTAAACAGAAAAAAAAAAAAAAGTGTCAGCACTGTCATCTGTTTTGCCATCTGCCCCTGCCGTCTGTCCTGCCATCTGCCCCCTGTCCTGCCATCTGCCCCTGCCCCCTGTCCTGCCATCTGCCCCTGCCATCTGTCCTGCCATCTGCCCCTGCCGTCTGTCCTGCCATCTGCCCCTGCCGTCTGTCCTGCCATCTGCCCCTGCCGTCTGTCCTGCTATCTGTCCCCAGTGCCATCTGTCCCCACTGCCATCTGTCCCCAGTGCCACGTATAAGTGCCATCTGTCCCCAGTGCCACATAGAGCCATCTGTCATCAATGTCACGTGTCATCAGTGCCACGTATCAGTGCCATCTGTCATCAGTGCCACGTATTAGTGCCATCTGTCATCAGTGCCACATATTGGTGCCATTTTTCATCAGTGCCACATATTAGTGCCATCTGTCATCAGCGCCACGTGTCATCAGTGCCACATATTAGTGCCATCTGTCATCAGTGTCACGTGTCATCAGTGCCACGTATTAGTGCCATCTGTGAGTGCCATGTATTAGTGCCATCTGTGAGTGCCATGTATTAGTGCCATCTGTCATCAGTGCCACGTATTGGTGCCATCTGTCATCAGTGCCATGTATTAGTGCCATCTGTCATCAGTGCCACATCAGTGTCAGTGCCACGTATCAGTGCCATCTGTCATCAGTGTCACATGTCATTGTCCTGGTGCTCCAGGGCCTTCAAAAGTGTAATAGGTAGTCAACAAGTTAGATGTGTAATTTATGCTCCTAGAACAGCTGAAGGTGCTCCCTGCATGTTGGGCCTCTCTATGTGGCCAGGCTGTGAAAAAGTCCCACACATGTGGTATCGTAATACTCAGGAGGAGTAGCAGAATGTATTTTGGGGTGTCATTTGTGGTATACACATGCCATGTGAGAGAAATAACCTATTACAATGACAATTTTGTGGGGGAAAAAAAATCTTCATTTTGCAAAGAATTGTGGGAAAAAATGACAACATCAAAAACCTCACCATGCCTCTTACTAAATACCTTGAATTGTCTACTTTCAAAAAAGGGGTCATTTGGGGGGTATTTTTACTTTCCTGACTTGTTTGGGTCGCAAGAAATGAGATAGGCCGTCAGTACATCAGATGTGATCATTTTTTTATGATTTGCACCACAGCTTGTAGACTCTCTAACTTTCACAAGACCAAATAATATCCACTAATTTGGGTTATTTTTACCAAAGATATGTAGCAGTATAAATTGTGCCCAAAATTCATGAAGAAAAATTACTAATTTGCAAAATTTTATCACAGAAACAAAGAAAAATGCGTTTTTTTTCAAAATTTTCGGTCTTTTTTCATTTATAGCGCAAAAAATAAAAAACCCAGAGGTGATCAAATACCATCAAAAGAAAGCTCTATTTGTATGAAAAAAAGGACAAAAAATTCATTTGGGTACAGTATTGTATGACTGAGTAATTGTCATTCAAAGTGTGAGAGCGCTGAAAGCTGAAAATTGGTCTGGTCACGAGGGGGGTTTAAGTGCCCAGTTGTCAAGTGGTTAAATGATAAAAAAAACAATCAAATTGTGGAAAAAAGATGTACGTACAGGTGGATTAATGTTATTGGGTTCTACTCTACTTTGTAGAGAAGGAGCCCCCCTGAAAATGACCTTAGCTTGGCCAGGCAGTGTAGTACCGAGGATATCTTCACTCTTATGTATATTTCAATGTTTATTCATAATTATTTTGATTTGTTTATGTTGTGTTGAAAATGAGGTCACCATAGACCTTTTAAAATTGTCATCTGGCTCGCTCCGACATTTTACAGCCAATAGAGAACTCCTCTCGACATCTAGAGTGTTCCGTAACTTCAACTGGATCATAACCCTTGGCAAAGAACCTCTGCCTAAGGACCATGGCTTGCATTTTGAAAGTCTCTGTTTTGGTATTACACAGGAACTGACTACGTGGTACAGAGCAAAGCCAAGATCTGTGGTGGCAACTGTCGATGGGGATGAAGCCATTACGATCAGTAGGTTTAAAGTCAGTTTGAAATATGAACTGTTGATCCTTAAGTTCAATTTCAAGATCTTGAAAATGAATTTTACTTCGACTCGACTCGTATATCTGCACAGACTCTTACCGAGATGGTTTGTTCTGCCTTTAAGTTACCTCCTGCAGAGGTTTCCGAGCCCCCCTGGTTCTCTTTGGGCTGCACAGGCTTTCCCCTTGCACCCACTGTTGGAACAGGCAGTGTATGCTGATTGGGAACATCCTGACAGGATTTTCGTTCCTTTTTTTTTTTTTATCCCATGGAAGGAAAAGTTTGTTAAGAAGTGGAGCATGCCAGCCGTAGATACGGCAGTCTCTTCCTTTAAATAAGAACTTAACTTGTCCAGTAGATGACGCACAGGGCTTGAAGGACCCTGTTGATGAGAAACTGGAGTCACTATTAAAGGCTTCCTTTTTTTTGGCAAGTTCAGCTATTCAGCCAGCTGTCGCAGCAATTGGAGTCTGCCAGTCCTTAAAGGATCAGGTCAGACGGCCTGACAGGCCTAACCAAGAGGAGGATCCTGCTGAAAGCAGAGCAGATATACCTCGAGCACTGTGTTTTGCTGTAGATGCCTTAAAGGACTCGACACAGCAAGTCTCTGGTTTGGCTCTCCTGTCTGTACACATGCGCAGACTTATGTGGCTTAAGAGCTGGTCAGCTGAACTTCCTTGTAAGAAGGTTATTGGCAGGGTTCCTCTTCCATGGGGAACATTTGGTGATGACTTGGACAAATATACCCAAAAGATTTCTGAAGGGAAGAGCTCTCTACTTTCTGTGAAGAGAAGGACCAGGCATCCCTTGTTTAAAACCTATGGGAACGCTTCCTTAGGTGTCTCAGCACCAAGGCAGTTCCGCCGCCAACAGGTAGCTAGAGCCAGGGGCAAGCCGCAGGATCAGAAGCAACCCTGGGTCCAAAACTCTTCCAAACCCAGGACCAAACCCTCCTTTTGAGGGGATTTCCCCACTCTGTCATGTGGGGGGAAGGCTGCTGCACTTTGCGGACATTTGGAGAACAGGGGTTCAGGATGAGTGGGTCATCCTCAACAGTATCCCGCGGTTACAAGCTGGAATTACGGGGGGGGGGGGGGGGTTCCCCCTCAGAGGTTTCTAAGATCCAGCGTTCCCTCAGATCCTCCAAAGATAAACTTAATATTTTAGGCACTAGCTCATTTAGTGCATCAAGGAGTGATTATACAGGTTCCTGTATCTGAAAGGGGCGTAGGGTTTTATTTGAACCTGTTCACGCTTCAAAAACCAACTGGGGACACAAGGCCCATTTTGGATCTAAGATCCCTGAACCGGTATATATTAATGTAGTCCTTTTCGGATGGAGTCTGTCCGCTCAGTAGTAGCCTCGCTCCAGATGGAAGACTTTCTAGCCTCGATCGATATCAAAGACACGTATTTACACGTACCTATCTTTCAACCTCATCAGAGGTTCCTGCCATTTCCAGTTTCTGGCTCTGCCTTTCAGGCTTGCCACAGCACCCTGGGTGTTTACAAAGGTCCTAGCACCAGTACTGGGTTTTTTAATGGCCCAAGGAATCTTGGTGCTTGGATACCTGGACGACCTCCTGCTTAGAGATCACTCACTACAGGCTCTAGAACAGCGCATAACCTGCACAGTGTGGTATTAGGAAAGCCTGGGCTGGGTCATAAATACTGAAACATCAGCCTTGAGACCAGCTCAAAGTCTGAAGTATTTAGGTATGATCCTAGATAAGGTCCAGGCAAGGGTATTTTTGCTGCCCGTAAAGATCTGTGCCCTGAAGGATCAGGTGCGTCAGATAAGGGGCATGTCAGGAGAATAATTCCTCCAGGCGTCTTGGCCGTGTTCCTGCGCGCATGCACGGCGGAACGGCGCTCCAGCGTATGAGCATTTGCGGCCCGGCGCTCCGGCGCATGCGCACTGGCGCACGCCCAATGTGACCCTTAAGTTGGCCTATATAAATGGCTCTGGTACTGGACAAATTGCTGGTTCGTCTTCAGCTTCCTGTTGTTCCTTGATCCTGTTTGTTATACCTGATTGCCTGCTGTGACCCGGATTGATCTTGACTCTGCTGTTTTTCTCCTCGACCTGACCCTCGGCCTGTTTAATGGATTCCGCTTATCTCCTGTGTTTGACCCTCTGCCTGTGACCCGGACCTGCCTACTGTCTCCTTGCCCTTGAACCTCAGCCTGTGACCTGGACTTGCCTTGTGTCTCCCAGATACCATACCTCAGCCTGTGTTTGAATATCCAGTTCTTCTGTGTTTGACCCTCAGCCTGGTTCTGGACTTTCTGTTTACCTTACTCCAGTGTGCCATCTCATCTGCCAGTCTGCACAGCTGCTCATCCCTGCCAAGACTACCACTCCAGTCTTCACTTGCCTGCTGGGTAGCCTGTGCTTCTTTGTGCCATCCAGTGGCGTTGCTATGGGGGTGCGGGGGGTGCGGCCCGCACCGGGTGACACCCGCCAGAGGGGTGACACCCGCCAGAGGGGTGACACCAGGGCCACCGCTAAATGCTATAGCTTGCAGCGGAGTGGCACGAGCAGGGGATTCAGCCGTGTGGGGGAGGCTGCTATAACACTCCCCAACTGTCACTCAGGGATCTCCTCCAATAGCTCCCGTGGCAGCCAGGTTAGGTGGGCGGAGCTGGGGGTGTGGTCACCTCCTCCACTCCTCCCACAAACCCCTTCACGCTGATCCCACAGCTGAAGGAGATAGAGCCGACGACAAAGCCCCGCCCACTCACCCGGGTCTTCATCTGCAAGCATGAGGTATGGTATAAGCTACTGCACAGCACACTGTCACAGTCACACAACCCTACCTGCCTTGTGCCATCCCCAACCTGCCCTGTGCCACCCCAACCTGCCCTGTACCAACCCCAAACTGCCCTGTACCACCCCAAACTGCCCTGTGCCACCCCAAACTGCCCTGTAACAACCCCAACCTGCCCTGTACCACCCCAAACTGCCCCGTGCCATCCCCAACCTGCCCCGTGCCACCCCAAACTGCCCTGTACCAACCCCAACCTGCCCTGTACCACCCCAAACTGCCCTGTACCACTCCCAACCTGCCCTGTACCAACCCCAACCTGCCCTGTACCACCCCAAACTGCCCTGTACCACTCCAAACCTGCCCTGTACCAACCCCAACCTGCCCTGTACCACCCCAAACTGCCCTGTGCCACCCCAACCTGCCCTGTACCACCCCAAACTGCCCTGTAACAACCCCAAACCTGCCCTGGACCACCCCCAACCTGCCACTATACTATTCTATACTACCCTAACCTGTCACTATACCACCCTATACTATCATTTACAGGGGCTGGTTTTGGGTGTGCCCCGTGATCGTGCGCTGCCTGCAGGGTGCTGGGCAGCCTAGGCAGGAGGGGGGGGGGGTGACACCATGTTTTATCGCACCAGGTGACACCAACCCTAGCCACTGGTGCCATCCACTCCCTGTTTCACCTCCAGGGGGTGGACTGCGCTTAGTCGCAAGGGTGAACCGCTCTCGGCCTCGGTAAGTACTTTCCTGACAGTACGAACCAGCCATGTCAGAGGCCGACAGAGCACGTTCTCCCCTTGAGATCCTGTGCCAGCAGGTGTCAGCACTTACTGATGCAGTTCAGAAGTTACAAGAAGGCTACACCCAAATAGATGGTCGTCTCCAGCAACTTGCCGGGCCATCCGCACTACCTACCTCCGCTCCTGCACCCACTAGTGGGGCCTCCTCTCCTCAGGTCTCATCCAACCCTACAGTAATCATGGCTGCCCCAGAACCTAGGGTCCCCACACCAGAGCGATTTTCTGGCGATCGCAAAAAGTTTCGAGCCTTCAAAAATGCCTGTTCTTTGTATTTGGCTCTCCAGCCTAGAACTTTCTCCTCTGAGGTGGTAAAAGTGGGCTTTATTATCTCTCTCCTGGCTGATGAACCACAAGCCTGGGTCCCACAGTCTGATGAAACAGAGGAGCCCTGTGTTAAATACAGTTGACTCCTTCTTTGAAAGTACGGGACAACTTTATGTGTGGCCACGGCCGAAGCTACCTTACATAACTTGTCTCAAGGGCGAAGGCCAGTAGAGGACTATACGCTTGAGTTCCGGAAGTGGTCGGCTGATACCGGCTGGAACGAGCCTGCCCTTAAGTACCAGTTCCGCCAAGGGTTATCTGAAGTTCTCAAGGATGAGTTGGCCAGGATGGAGACTCCTGCTACTTTAGAGGATTTGATCCAAGCAGCCACCAAATTCGACAGGCGCATGCGGGGGGCGGCGCTCAGAACTCTTTCAGGCTCCTCGTCCCAGCTGGATGCTTCCCAAGCCGGTTCCCATCCATCCACCTTTCACGGCTTCTCCAGCCTCCACCCCTTCTGAGGTCGAACCCATGCAATTGGGATTGGTCCGTGCTCCTCTCACCCCAGAAGAAAGACAACGCAGGCGTCAGGCCAACCTGTGCCTTTACTGTGGGGGTATTGGACATTTTCTCAGCACCTGTCCCGTGAGACTTTTTTCACAAACTTATGTCACCCTCTTTGTCTCCCTACAGTTAACGGAAAAGGAAACCCGCCTGCCAGCCATAGTTGATTCTGGAGCATGCAGCTGCTTTTTGGATGCTTCACTAGCTGCTAGTCTTCATATTCCTCTCTTAACTAAATAACAACGCTTCCAGGTACAACTAGCTGATGGGTCTCTTCCACGCTCTGGACTTATCACCCAAGAGACCAGACCCATTCTTATCACTACAGACTCCGGTCATCAGGAGTTCCTGCGCTTCGACATTATTCCATCTCCTATGTTTCCCATCATCCTGGAGCTCCCCTGGCTACAGGCACATGAACCTCAAATCAATTGGAAAAAGAAAGAGGTCTCCTTTTCTTCCCAATACTGCTCCCAGCACTGCTTCCTCACAGCTCCAGCCTCTTGCTCCACCATAGTACCAACACCTGACAGCCTTCGGCATGTACCTCCAGTTTACCTTGAATTTAAAGATGTCTTCGACAAACAGGCCGACCATCTACCACCTCACCGATCCTACGACTGCCCTATTGATCTGTTACCAGGCGCTGAAGTCCCTTTCGGACGCATTTTTCCACTATCCGAAACTGAATTAAAGGCTCTCAAAAGTTACATTGATGAAAACCTGGGAAAAGGTTATATCCATCCTTCCTCATCACCGGCTGGAGCCGGCATCTTCTTTGTAGAGAAAAGGATGGCTCACTCAGACCCTGCATCGACTACAGAGAATTAAATAAAATTACCATTAAAAACTGGTACCCGCTTCCTCTTATCCTGGAGTTATTCCAACGCTTTCGATCTGCCTGAGTTTTCTCTAAGTTAGACCTTCGCGGGGCCTACAATCTTATTCGGTTCCGGGCTGGCGATGAGTGGAAAACCGCCTTCAGGTCCAGGTTTGGGCATTACGAGTACCTGGTGATGCCGTTTGGGCTCTGCAATGCCCGACCACCTTCCAGCACCTGGTAAACGACATTTTTCGGGAATACCTTGATGACTTTCTAGTCGTTTACCTCGATGACATTCTTATTTTTTTCTGCCACTATTGAACTGCACCAAGTACATGTCAAACTGGTCCTTGCAATCCTCAGGAGACACAAATTGTATCTCAAAGCAGAAAAATGTTACATAGTTACATAGTAGGTGAGGTTGAAAAAAGACACAAGTCCGTCAAGTCCAACCTATGTGTGTGATTATGTGTCAGTATTACATTACATATCCCTGTATGTTGTGGTCATTCAGGTGATTATCTAATAGTTTCTTGAAGCTATCAATGCTCCCCGCTGAGACCACCACCTGTGGAAGGGAATTCCACATCCTTGCCGCTCTTACAGTAAAGAACCCTCTACGTAGTTTAAGGTTAAACCTCTTTTCTTCTAATTTTAATGAGTGGCCACGAGTCTTATTAAACTCTCTTCTGCAAAACAGTTTTATTTCTATTGTAGGGTCACCAGTCCGGTATTTATATATTGTGGGGTCACCAGTCTGGTATTTATACATTGTGGGGTCACCAGTCCGGTATTTATATATTGTGGGGTCACCAGTCTGGTATTTATACATTGTGGGGTCACCAGTCTGGTATTTATATATTGTGGGGTCACCAGTCCGGTATTTATATATTGTGGGGTCACCAGTCCGGTATTTGTATATTGTGGGGTCACCAGTCCGGTATTTGTAAATTGAAATCATATCCCCTCTCAAGCGTCTCTTCTCCAGAGAGAATAAGTTCAGTGCTCGCAACCTTTCCTCATAACTAAGATCCTCCAGACCCTTTATTAGCTTTGTTGCCCTTCTTTGTACTCGCTCCATTTCCAGTACATCCTTCCTGAGGACTGGTGCCCAGAACTGGACAGCATACTCCAGGTGCGGCCGGACCAGAGTCTTGTAGAGCGGGAGAATTATCGTTTTATCTCTGGAGTTGATCCCCTTTTAATGCCAATATTCTGTTTGCTTTGTTAGCAGCAGCTTGGCATTGCATGTCATTGCTGAGCCTATCATCTACTAGGACCCCCAGGTCCTTTTCCATCCTAGATTCCCCCAGAGGTTCTCCCCCCAGTCTATAGATTGCATTCAGATTTTTGCCACCCAAATACATTATTTTACATTTTTCTACATTGAACCTCATTTGCCATGTAGTCGCCCCTCCCCCATTCATTTGTTCAGACCTTTTTGTGAATTTGAGAAGTCAACAGTACAGTTTCTAGGAGGGGTGACGGTTGTGTTGGGGGATCAGGGGTGGCTGTGCATGTTGTGATTGTTTACTGCGAGTGTACCAGACTGAAGACTGTAAACTCTGCAGTGGCATGGAACATCTAGAATGATTCTAGTTCCTGTACACAATGGGACCAGGTTGCCAAGGCTTTAGGTCACATGACCTAGCTGAGCAGCACTGTGGCAGTATGCATTTCTGGTATTAAATATATTGAGGACATGATCTGTGATGGTGACAAGTACAGAGATGATTCATATGATATATTGGTTGAGACAGCCGCGCCTTATCAGACCATTCACTGACTAGCGCCAGGCTGGCATGTCCACAGTGGGCAGCGTTTACCGTGCTTGCAGGAATCAGCTGGATGAGTTCTGTGATATGGAAGGGACCACCATCATCTGAGTGACCTCTCAACTGGGCATTGACCAGAGCTGAGGAAGACTCTTGGATGAGCGGCAAAATGTCTTCACCATCACAGACCATGTCTGCATGTGACTGACCACTGGCGGCCATAATAAAGTCTGGCATCAGTATGAGACGCTTCTGAGGTCATTCAGAATTCATAGGTAGATGCATTAGACCTGCAGTTGGTGTCCATTGGACCTTCTTCAAAAGGCATTGTATGGGGGAGAGGAGAAGTTCTGAGATGAACAAAATCCTGTCCACAAAGAACCCAATCATACTACCGGACCATGACTGGAGTCAGTGAAGACCTCTACACTCTCCAACATCTCAGATAATGTCCTTCACAGGGACATGAAAACTGGCTCCTATATTCTCCATTGCGGGGACATCCATCATCTACTGTGTGGTATTCATGGAGGACCTGAAGCTGAAATGAAGAATGTCCACCTAGATAATGACATCACACATCTCGCTGCTCTACACTCTACCCAGGAATGTGTGCCATGAGACCAGGATAGAGACATGGTCAGTCTAAAGATGTGGCTGGTATAGAGACAAGATCAGTATAAAAACTTGACGATGAGACCGGTGTAGAGATGAGACCAGTATAGAGACGTGACCGGTGTAGAGATGAGACCAGTGTAGAGATGTGACCGGTGTAGAGAAGAAACCAGTATAGAGACGTGACCGGTGTAGAGATGAGACCAGTGTAGAGATGAGACCAGTGTAGAGATGAGACCAGTGTAGAGATGAGACCAGTGTAGAGATGAGACCAGTACAGAGACGTGACCGGTGTAGAGATGAGACCAGTGTAGAGATGAGACCGGTGTAGAGATGAGACCAGTACAGAGACGTGACCGGTGTAGAGATGAGACCAGTATAGAGACGTGACCAGTGTAGAGTTGAGACCAGTGTAGAGATGAGACCAGTGTAGAGATGAGACCAGTGTAGAGATGAGACCAGTATAGAGACGTGACCGGTGTAGAGAAGAAACCAGTATAGAGACGTGACCAGTGTAGAGTTGAGACCAGTGTAGAGTTGAGACCAGTGTAGAGTTGAGACCAGTGTAGAGATGAGACCAGTGTAGAGATGAGACCAGTGTAGAGATGAGACCGGTGTAGAGAAGAAACCAGTATAGAGACGTGACCGGTGTAGAGATGAGACCAGTGTAGAGTTGAGACCAGTGTAGAGATGAGACCAGTATAGAGACGTGACCGGTGTAGAGAAGAAACCAGTATAGAGACGTGACCGGTGTAGAGATGAGACCAGTGTAGAGTTGAGACCAGTGTAGAGATGAGACCAGTATAGAGACGTGACCGGTGTAGAGAAGAAACCAGTATAGAGACGTGACCGGTGTAGAGTTGAGACCAGTGTAGAGTTGAGACCAGTGTAGAGATGAGACCAGTACAGAGACATGACCGGTGTAGAGATGAGACCAGTATAGAGACGTGACAAGTGTAGAGTTGAGACCAGTATAGAGATGTGACCGGCTTGTTGGACTTCTGCGGGGATCCTTCTGAGCTGCATGCTGACAGGGCACAGGCTTTTCCACTCATGCTGTGGCTGCTTTTTAGAGAAATTGATTTATAACACAACTTTTGTATTGATGCACCTGGAATGGATTTTGCTGATCTTAAACGGGAGGTTTGATCGATCTTTAATGTGGGTGGCCGGGTTAGTTGGCTTCCAGCCTGGTCTGGGATTGATGAAAGGAGATCATTTAATGCCCGTTGCACATTTAAAAAACCCTCCAAATGACCTTCATTTTACCTTCCCCCATCCCTAATCCCAGATTGTGGGACACCAGAGACCCCCAACCCCTCTGAGGTAAGAAAACAATGTATCACACACGTTATGATATGATACAAGGGGGAGAGTTTTATTGGATGTTCACCAATGTGAGTTCCTGGCTGTCCCGGTGTGTCTGCTGAAGCTGAGGTTCTAAGAGACGGGACGGTTCATCTCTAAGATTTAACCCCTAAAAAACTCCAAACGCCAAACCCTACCGTCTATTATCGGACATGGGAGGCCTTCTGTGTGGTCTACAAGCTTTCACCAAAGGGACTTCCTCCATGGGGCAGATACTATCTTTACTGCACAGTGACTCTCCCCCCACCATTCTCAATCGCACCGTGATTCTCCCCCCACCATTACCAACCGCACCACAACTCTCCAAACCACCACCATTCCCAACAGCCACGTGACTCCACCCCACCATTCCCAACCGCACCACAACTCTCCAAACCACCACCATACCCAACAGCACTGTGACTCCACCCCACCATTCGCAACCGCACCACAACTCTCCCCACCACCACCATTACCACCCGCACTGTGACTCTCCTCCCACCATTCCCAACCGCACCACAACTCTCCCCACCACCACCATTCCCACCCGCACTGTGACTCTCCTCCCACCATTCCCAACCGCACCACAACTGTCCCCACCACCACCATTCCCAACAGCACCGTGACTCTCCGCCCACCATTACCAACCGCACCACAACTCTCCAAACCACCACCATTCCCAACAGCACTGTGACTCCACCCCACCATTCGCAACCGCACCACAACTCTCCCCACCACCACCATTCCCACCCGCACCGTGACTCTCCCCCCACCATTCCCAATCCCACCCGACTCTCCCCCCACCACCACCACCATTCCCAACAGCACCGTGACTCTCCCCCCACCATTCCCAACCGCACCACAACTCCCCCCACCACCACCATTCCCAACAGCACCGTGACTCTCCCCACCACCATCATTCCAAACAGCACTGTGACTCTCCCCCCAGCATTCCCAACCGCACCACAACTTCCCCTACCACCACCATTCCCAACAGCACCGTGACTCTCCACCCACCATTCCCAACCGCACCACAACTCCCCCCCACCACCACCATTCCCAACAGCACCGTAACTCTCCCCCCACCATTCCCAACTGCACCACAACTCTCCTCCGCCACTATTCCCAACAGAATCTTGACTCTTTCCCCCACCATTAGCAACAGCACCGTGACTCTCCCCTTACCATTCAAAACAGCACCGTGACTCTCCCCCACCATTCCCAACAGCACCGTGACTCTCCTCCCCCACCATTCCCAACAGCACCGTGACTCTCCTCCCCACCATTCCCAACAGCACCGTGACTCCCCCCCCACCATTCCCGACCGCACCGTGACTCCCCCCCACCATTCCCGACCGCACCGTGACTCCCCCCCCACCACTCCCAACCGCACCACAACTCTCCAAACCACCACCATTCCCAACAGCACCGTGACTCTCCCCCCACCATTCCCAACCGCACCACAACTCTCCAAACCACCACCATTCCCAACAGCACCGTGACTCTCCCCACCACCATCATTCCCAACAGCACCGTGACTCTCCCCCCAGCATTCCCAACCGCACCCCAACTCCCCCCCACCACCACCATTCCCAACAGCACCGTAACTCTCCCCCCACCATTCCCAACTGCACCACAACTCTCCTCCACCACCATTCCCAACAGAATCTTGACTCTTTCCCCCACCATTCCCAACAGCACCGTGACTCTCCCCCCACCATTCCCAACAGCACCGTGACTATCTCCCCCACCATTCCCAACAGCAAAGTGACTCTCCCCCCCACCATTCCCAACAGCACCGTGACTCTTTCCCCCACCATTACCAACAGCACCGTGACTCTCCCCCCACCATTCAAAACAGCACCATGACTCTCCCCCACCATTCCCAACAGCACCGTGACTCTCCTCCCCCACCATTCCCAACAGCATCGTGACTCTCCTCCCCACCATTCCCAACAGTACCGTCACTCTCCCCCCCACCATTCCCAACAGCACCGTGACTCTCCCCCCACCATTCCCAACAGCACCGTGACTCTCCCCCCACCATTTCCAACAGCACCGTGACTCCCCCCCCACCATTCCCAACAGCACCGTGACTCTCCTCCCCCACCATTCCCAACAGCACCGTGACTCTCCTCCCCACCATTCCCAACCGCACCACAACTCCCCCCACCACCACCATTCCCAACAGCACCATGACTCTCCACCCACCATTCCCAACCTCACCACAACTCTCCTCACCACCAGCGTTCCCAACAGCACCGTGACTCTCCCCCCACCATTCCCAACGGCACCGTGACTCTCCCCCCCACCATTCCCAACCGCAAGGTGACTCTCTCTCCCACCATTCCCAATAGCACCGTGACTCCCCTCCACCATTCCCAACAGCAAGGTGACTCTCTCCCCCAACATTCCCAACAGCAAGGTGACTCTCTCCCCCAACATTCCCAACAGCACCATGACTCTCCCCCCACCATTCCCAACAACACCGTGACTCTCCCCCCACCATTCCAAACGGCACAGTGACTCTCCCCCACCATTCCCATCAGCACCGTGACTCTCCTCCCCCACCATTCCCAACAGCACCGTGACTCTCCCCCCACCATTCCAAACAGCACCGTGACTCCCCCCCACCATTCCCAACAGCACCGTGACTCTCCTCCCCCACCATTCCCAACAGCACCGTGACTCTCCCCCCACCATTCCCAACAGCACCGTGAATCCCCCCCACCATTCCCATCAGCACTGTGACTCTCCTCCCCCACCATTCCCAACAGCACCGTGACTCTCCCCCCACCATTCCCAACAGCACCGTGACTCTCCCCCCACCATTCCCAACAGCACCGTGACTCTCCCCCTACTATTCCCAATCAAACCACAACTCCCCCCACCACCACCATTCCCAACTGCACCATGACTCTCCACCCACCATTCCCAACCTCACCACAACTCTCCTCACCACCACCATTCCCAACAGCACCGTGACTCTCCTCCCCACCATATCCAACAACACCGTGATTCTCCCCCCCACCATTCCCAACGGCACCGTGACTCTCCCCCCCAACCATTCCCAACAGCACCGTGACTCTCCCCCCCCCAACCATTCCCAACAGCACCGTGACTCTCCCCCCCACCATTCCCAACAGCACCGTGACTCTCCTCCCCTCCACCATTCCCAACAGCACCGTGACTCTCCTCCCCTCCACCATTCCCAACAGCACCGTGACTCTCCCCCCCACCATTCCCAACAGCACCGTGACTCCCCCCCACCATTCCCAGCAGGACCGTGACTCTCCACCCACCATTCCCAACGTCACCACAACTCTCCTCACCACCACCATTTCCAACAGCACCGTGACTCTCCCCCCACCAATCCCAACTGCATCACAACTCTCCAAACCACCATCATTCCCACCCGCACCGTAACTCTCCCCCCACCATTCCCAACTGCACCTCAACTCTCCCCACCACCACCATTCCCAACAGCACCGTGACTCTCCCCCCAGCATTCCCAACCGCACCACAACTCTCCAAACCACCACCATTCCCAACAGCACCGTGACTCTCCCCTCACCATTCCCAACGGCACCGTGACTCTCCTCCCCCACCATTCCCAACAGCACCGTGACTCTCCTCCCCCACCATTTCCAACAGCACCGTGACTCTCCCCCCACCATTCCCAACAGCACCGTGACTCTCCCCCTACTATTCCCAATCAACCATAACTCCCCCCACCACCACCATTCCCAACGGCACCGTGACTCTCCTCCCCCACCATTCCCAACAGCACCGTGACTCTCCTCCCCCCACCATTCCCAACAGCACCATGACTCTCCCCCCACCATTCCCAACTGCACCACAACTCCCCCCACAACCACCATTGCCAACAGCACCATGACTCTCCACTCACCATTCCCAACCTCACCACAACTCTCTCACCACCACGATTCCCAACAGCACCGTGACTCCCCACCATTCCCAACAGCACCGTGACTCTCCCCTCCACCATTCCCAACAGCACCGTGACTCTCCCCTCCACCATTCCCAACAGCACCGAGACTCTCCTCCCCCCACCATTCCCAACAGCACCATGACTCTCCCTCCACCATTCCCAACCGCACCACAACTCCCCCCACCACCACCATTCCCAACAGCACCACAACTCTCCACCCACCATTCCCAACCTCACCACAACTCTCCTCACCACCAGCGTTCCCAACAGCACCGTGACTCTCCCCCCACCATTCCCAACTGCACCGTGACTCCCCCCCACCATTCCCAACAGCAAGGTGACTCTCTCCCCCACCATTCCCAATAGCACCGTGACTCTCTCCTCCACCATTCCCAAAAGCAAGGTGACTCTCTCCCCCACCATTCCCAACAGCACCATGACTCTCCCCCCACCATTCCAAACGGCACCGTGACTCTCCCCCACCATTCCCAACAGCACCGTGACTCTCTTCCCCCACCATTCCCAACAGCACTGTGACTCCCCCCCCACCATTCCCAACAGCACCGTGACTCTCCCCCTACTATTTCCAATCAAACCACAACTCTCCCCACCACCACCATTCCCAACTGCACCATGACTCTCCACCCACCATTCCCAACCTCACCACAACTCTCCTCACCACCACCATTCCCAACAGCACCATGACTCTCCTCCCCACCATACCCAACAACACCGTGATTCTCCCCCCCACCATTCCCAACAGCACAGTGACTCTCCCCCCCCAACCATTCCCAACAGCACCGTGACTCTCCCCCCCACCATTCCCAACAGCACCGTGACTCTCCCCCCCACCATTCCCAACAGCACCGTGACTCTCCTCCCCTCCACCATTCCCAACAGCACCGTGACTCTCCCCCCCCCCACCATTCCCAACAGCACCGTGACTCTCCCCCCCACCATTCCCAACAGCACCATGACTCCCCCCCACCATTCCCAACAGCACCGTGACTCTCCATCCACCATTCCCAAAGTCACCACAACTCTCCTCACCACCACCATTCCCAACAGCACCGTGACTCTCCCCCCACCAATCCCAACTGCACCACAACTTTCCAAACCACCATCATTCCCACCCGCACCGTGACTCTCCCCCCACCATTCTCAACCGCACCTCAACTCTCCCCACCACCACCATTCCCAACAGCACCGTGACTCTCCCCCCAGCATTCCCAACCGCCCCGTGACTCTCCCCTCACCATTCCCAATGGCACTGTGACTCTCCTCCCCCACCATTTCCAACAGCACCGTGACTCTCCACCCCCACCATTTCCAACAGCACCGTGACTCTCCCCCCACCATTCCCAACAGCACCGTGACTCTCCCCCTACTATTCCAAATCAAACCATAACTCCCTCCTCCCCCACCATTCCCAACAGCACCGTGACTCTCCTCCCCCCACCATTCCCAACCGCACCACAACTCCCCCCACCACCACCATTCCCAACAGCACCATGACTCTCCACCCACCATTCCCAACCTCACCACAACTCTCCTCACCACCAGCGTTCCCAACGGCACCGTGACTCTCCCCCCACCATTCCCAACGGCACCGTGACTCTCCCCCCACCATTCCCAACAGCAAGGTGACTCTCTCCCCCACCATTCCCAATAGCACCGTGACTCTCTCCTCCACCATTCCCAACAGCAAGGTGACTCTCTCCCCCACCATTCCCAACACCGTGACTCTCCCCCCACCATTCCCAACAACACCGTGACTCTCTCCCCCACCATTCCCAACAACACCGTGACTCTCCCCCACCATTCCCAACAACACCGTGACTCTCCCCCACCATTCCCAACAACACCATGACTCTCCCCCCACCATTCCCAACAACACCGTGACTCTCCCCCCACCATTCCAAACGGCACCGTGACTCTCCCCCACCATTCCCAACAGCACCGTGACTCTCCTCCCCCACCATTCCCAACAGCACCGGGACTCTCCCCCACCATTCCCAACAGCACCGTGACTCTCCCCCTACTATTTCCAATCAAACCACAACTCCCCCCACCACCACCATTCCCAACTGCACCATGACTCTCCACCCACCATTCCCAACCTCACCACAACTCTCCTCACCACCACCATTCCCAACAGCACCATGACTCTCCTCCCCACCATACCCAACAACACCGTGATTCTCCCCCCCACCATTCCCAACAGCACCGTGACTCCCCCCCCCAACCATTCCCAACAGCACCGTGACTCTCCTCCCCTCCACCATTCCCAACAGCACCGTGACTCTCCTCCCCTCCACCATTCCCAACAGCACCGTGACTCTCCCCCCCACCTTTCCCAACAGCACCGTGACTCCCCCCACCATTCCCAACAGCACCGTGACTCTCCACCCACCATTCCCAACGTCACCACAACTCTCCTCACCACCACCATTCCCAACAGCACCGTGACTCTCCACCCACCATTCCCAACGTCACCACAACTTTCCAAACCACCATCATTCCCACCCGCACCGTGACTCTCCCCCCACCATTCCCAACCGCACCTCAACTCTCCCCACCACCACCATTCCCAACAGCACCGTGACTCTCCCCCCAGCATTCCCAACCGCCCCGTGACTCTCCCCTCACCATTCCCAACGGCACCGTGACTCTCCTCCCCCACCATTCCCAACAGCACCGTGACTCTCCTCCCCCACCATTCCCAACAGCACCGTGACTCTCCCCCCACCATTCCCAACAGCACCGTGACTCTCCCCCTACTATTCCCAATCAAACCATAACTCCCCCCACCACCACCTTTCCCAACTGCACCATGACTCTCCCCCCACCATTCCCAACTGCACCACAACTCCCCCCCACCACCACCATTCCCAACAGCACCGTGACTCTCCTCCCCCCACCATTCCCAACAGCACCATGACTCTCCCCCCACCATTCCCAACCGCGCCACAACTCCCCCCACCACCACCATTCCCAACAGTACCATGACTCTCCACCCACCATTCCCAACCACACAACTCTCCTCACCACCAGCGTTCCCAACAGCACGGTGACTCTCCCCCCACCATTCCCAACGGCACTGTCACTCTCCCCCCACCATTCCCAACGGCACTGTGACTCCCCCCCTCCATTCCCAACAGCAAGGTGACTCTCTCCCCCACCATTCCCAACAGCACCGCGACTCTCCCCTCCACCATTCCCAACAGCACCGTGACTCTCCTCCCCCCACCATTCCCAACAGCACCATGACTCTCCCCCCACCATTCCCAACCGCACCACAACTCCCCCCACCACCACCATTCCCAACAGCACCATGACTCTCCACCCACCATTCCCAACCTCACCACAACTCTCCTCACCACCAGTGTTCCCAACAGCACCGTGACTCTCCCCCACCATTCCCAATGGCACCGTGACTCTCCCCCCCACCATTCCCAACAGCAAGATGACTCTCTCCCCCACCATTCCCAATAGCACCGTGACTCTCCCCTCCACCATTCCCAACAGCAAGGAGACTCTCTCCCCCACCATTCCCAACAGCACCATGACTCTCCCCCCACCATTCCCAACAGCACCGTGACTCTCCTCCCCACCATACCCAATAACACCGTGATTCTCCCCCCCACCATTCCCAACGGCACCGTGACTCTCCCCCCCAACCATTCCTAAACAGCACCGTGACTCTCCTCCCCTCCACCATTCCCAACAGCACCGTGACTCTCCTCCCCTCCACCATTCCCAATAGCACCCTGACTCTCCCCCCCCACCATTCCCAACAGCACCGTGACTCTCCACCCACCATTCCCAACGTCACCACAACTCTCCTCACCACCACCATTCCCAACAGCACCGTGACTCTCCCCCCACCAATCCCAACTGCACCACAACTCTCCAAACCACCATCATTCCCACCCGCACCGTGACTCTCCCCCCACCATTCCCAACCGCACCTCAACTCTCCCCACCACCACCATTCCCAACAGCACCGTGACTCTCCCCCCAGCATTCCCAACCGCACCACAACTCTCCAAACCACCACCATTCCCAACAGCACCGTGACTCTCCCCCCACAATTCCCAACAGCACCGTGACTCTCCCCTCACCATTCCCAACGGCACCGTGACTCTCCTCCCCCACCATTCTCAACGGCACCGCGACTCTCCTCCCCCACCATTCCCAACAGCACCGTGACTCTCCTCCCCCACCATTCCCAACAGCACCGTGACTTTCCCCCCACCATTCCCAACAGCACCGTGACTCTCCCCCTACTATTCCCAATCAAACAATAACTCCCCCCACCACCACCATTCCCAACTGCACCATGAATCTCCCCCCACCATTCCCAACTGCACCACAACTCCCCCCACCACCACCATTCCCAACAGCACCATGACTCTCCACCCACCATTCCCAACCTCACCACAACTCTCTCACCACCACCATTCCCAACAGCACTGTGACTCTCCCCCCCCCACCATTCCCAACAGCACCGTGACTCTCCCCTCCACCATTCCCAACAGCACTGTGACTCTCCTCCCCCCACCATTCCCAACAGCACCGTGACTCTCCCCCCACCATTCCCAACCGCACCACAACTCCCCCCACCACCACCATTCCCAACAGCACCGTGACTCTCCCCACCACCATCATTCCAAACAGCACTGTGACTCTCCCCCCAGCATTCCCAACCGCACCACAACTTCCCCTACCACCACCATTCCCAACAGCACCGTGACTCTCCACCCACCATTCCCAACCGCACCACAACTCCCCCCCACCACCACCATTCCCAACAGCACCGTAACTCTCCCCCCACCATTCCCAACTGCACCACAACTCTCCTCCGCCACTATTCCCAACAGAATCTTGACTCTTTCCCCCACCATTAGCAACAGCACCGTGACTCTCCCCTTACCATTCAAAACAGCACCGTGACTCTCCCCCCACCATTCCCAACAGCACCGTGACTCTCCTCCCCCACCATTCCCAACAGCACCGTGACTCTCCTCCCCACCATTCCCAACAGCACCGTGACTCCCCCCCCACCATTCCCGACCGCACCGTGACTCCCCCCCACCATTCCCGACCGCACCGTGACTCCCCCCCCACCACTCCCAACCGCACCACAACTCTCCAAACCACCACCATTCCCAACAGCACCGTGACTCTCCCCCCACCATTCCCAACCGCACCACAACTCTCCAAACCACCACCATTCCCAACAGCACCGTGACTCTCCCCACCACCATCATTCCCAACAGCACCGTGACTCTCCCCCCAGCATTCCCAACCGCACCCCAACTCCCCCCCACCACCACCATTCCCAACAGCACCGTAACTCTCCCCCCACCATTCCCAACTGCACCACAACTCTCCTCCACCACCATTCCCAACAGAATCTTGACTCTTTCCCCCACCATTCCCAACAGCACCGTGACTCTCCCCCCACCATTCCCAACAGCACCGTGACTATCTCCCCCACCATTCCCAACAGCAAAGTGACTCTCCCCCCCACCATTCCCAACAGCACCGTGACTCTTTCCTCCACCATTACCAACAGCACCGTGACTCTCCCCCCACCATTCAAAACAGCACCATGACTCTCCCCCACCATTCCCAACAGCACCGTGACTCTCCTCCCCCCACCATTCCCAACAGCACCGTGACTCTCCTCCCCACCATTCCCAACAGTACCGTCACTCTCCCCCCCACCATTCCCAACAGCACCGTGACTCTCCCCCCACCATTCCCAACAGCACCGTGACTCTCCCCCCACCATTTCTAACAGCACCGTGACTCTCCCCCCACCATTTCTAACAGCACCGTGACTCCCCCCCCCACCATTCCCAACAGCACCGTGACTCTCCTCCCCCACCATTCCCAACAGCACCGTGACTCTCCTCCCCACCATTCCCAACCGCACCACAACTCCCCCCACCACCACCATTCCCAACAGCACCATGACTCTCCACCCACCATTCCCAACCTCACCACAACTCTCCTCACCACCAGCGTTCCCAACAGCACCGTGACTCTCCCCCCACCATTCCCAACGGCACCGTGACTCTCCCCCCCACCATTCCCAACCGCAAGGTGACTCTCTCTCCCACCATTCCCAATAGCACCGTGACTCCCCTCCACCATTCCCAACAGCAAGGTGACTCTCTCCCCCAACATTCCCAACAGCAAGGTGACTCTCTCCCCCAACATTCCCAACAGCACCATGACTCTCCCCCCACCATTCCCAACAACACCGTGACTCTCCCCCCACCATTCCAAACGGCACAGTGACTCTCCCCCACCATTCCCATCAGCACCGTGACTCTCCTCCCCCACCATTCCCAACAGCACCGTGACTCTCCCCCCACCATTCCAAACAGCACCGTGACTCCCCCCCACCATTCCCAACAGCACCGTGACTCTCCTCCCCCACCATTCCCAACAGCACCATGACTCTCCCCCCACCATTCCCAACAGCACCGTGACTCCCCCCCACCATTCCCATCAGCACTGTGACTCTCCTCCCCCACCATTCCCAACAGCACCGTGACTCTCCCCCCACCATTCCCAACAGCACCGTGACTCTCCCCCCACCATTCCCAACAGCACCGTGACTCTCCCCCTACTATTCCCAATCAAACCACAACTCCCCCCACCACCACCATTCCCAACTGCACCATGACTCTCCACCCACCATTCCCAACCTCACCACAACTCTCCTCACCACCACCATTCCCAACAGCACCGTGACTCTCCTCCCCACCATATCCAACAACACAGTGATTCTCCCCCCCACCATTCCCAATGGCACCGTGACTCTCCCCCCCAACCATTCCCAACAGCACCGTGACTCTCCCCCCCAACCATTCCCAACAGCACCGTGACTCTCCCCCCCACCATTCCCAACAGCACCGTGACTCTCCTCCCCTCCACCATTCCCAACAGCACCGTGACTCTCCTCCCCTCCACCATTCCCAACAGCACCGTGACTCTCCCCCCCACCATTCCCAACAGCACCGTGACTCCCCCCCACCATTCCCAGCAGGACCGTGACTCTCCACCCACCATTCCCAACGTCACCACAACTCTCCTCACCACCACCATTCCCAACAGCACCGTGACTCTCCCCCCACCAATCCCAACTGCATCACAACTCTCCAAACCACCATCATTCCCACCCGCACCGTAACTCTCCCCCCACCATTCCCAACTGCACCTCAACTCTCCCCACCACCACCATTCCCAACAGCACCGTGACTCTCCCCCCAGCATTCCCAACCGCACCACAACTCTCCAAACCACCACCATTCCCAACAGCACCGTGACTCTCCCCTCACCATTCCCAAAGGCACCGTGACTCTCCTCCCCCACCATTCCCAACGGCACCGTGACTCTCTTCTCCCACCATTCCCAACGGCACCGTGACTCTCCTCCCCCACCATTCCCAACAGCACCGTGACTCTCCTCCCCCACCATTTCCAACAGCACCGTGACTCTCCCCCCACCATTCCCAACAGCACCGTGACTCTCCCCCTACTATTCCCAATCAACCATAACTCCCCCCACCACCACCATTCCCAACGGCACCGTGACTCTCCTCCCCCACCATTCCCAACAGCACCGCGACTCTCCTCCCCCCACCATTCCCAACAGCACCATGACCCTCCCCCCACCATTCCCAACTGCACCACAACTCCCCCCACAACCACCATTGCCAACAGCACCATGACTCTCCACTCACCATTCCCAACCTCACCACAACTCTCTCACCACCACGATTCCCAACAGCACCGTGACTCCCCACCATTCCCAACAGCACCGTGACTCTCCCCTCCACCATTCCCAACAGCACCGTGACTCTCCCCTCCACCATTCCCAACAGCACCGTGACTCTCCTCCCCCCACCATTCCCAACAGCACCATGACTCTCCCCCCACCATTCCCAACCGCACCACAACTCCCCCCACCACCACCATTCCCAACAGCACCACAACTCTCCACACACCATTCCCAACCTCACCACAACTCTCCTCACCACCAGCGTTCTCAACAGCACCGTGACTCTCCCCCCACCATTCCCAACGGCACCGTGACTCCCCCCACCATTCCCAACAGCAAGGTGACTCTCTCCCCCACCATTCCCAATAGCACCGTGACTCTCTCCTCCACCATTCCCAACAGCAAGGTGACTCTCTCCCCCACCATTCCAAACGGCACCGTGACTCTCCCCCACCATTCCCAACAGCACCGTGACTCTCTTCCCCCACCATTCCCAACAGCACTGTGACTCCCCCCCCACCATTCCCAACAGCACCGTGACTCTCCCCCTACTATTTCCAATCAAACCACAACTCCCCCCACCACCACCATTCCCAACTGCACCATGACTCTCCACCCACCATTCCCAACCTCACCACAACTCTCCTCACCACCACCATTCCCAACAGCACCATGACTCTCCTCCCCACCATACCCAACAACACCGTGATTCTCCCCCCCACCATTCCCAACAGCACAGTGACTCTCCCTCCCCAACCATTCCCAACAGCACCGTGACTCTCCCCCCCACCATTCCCAACAGCACCGTGACTCTCCCCCCCACCATTCCCAACAGCACCGTGACTCTCCTCCCCTCCACCATTCCCAACAGCACCGTGACTCTCCCCCCCCCCACCATTCCCAACAGCACCGTGACTCTCCCCCCCACCATTCCCAACAGCACCATGACTCCCCCCACCATTCCCAACAGCACCGTGACTCTCCATCCACCATTCCCAACGTCACCACAACTCTCCTCACCACCACCATTCCCAACAGCACCGTGACTCTCCCCCCACCAATCCCAACTGCACCACAACTTTCCAAACCACCATCATTCCCACCCGCACCGTGACTCTCCCCCCACCATTCTCAACCGCACCTCAACTCTCCCCACCACCACCATTCCCAACAGCACCGTGACTCTCCCCCCAGCATTCCCAACCGCCCCGTGACTCTCCCCTCACCATTCCCAATGGCACTGTGACTCTCCTCCCCCACCATTCCCAACAGCACCGTGACTCTCCACCCCCACCATTTCCAACAGCACCGTGACTCTCCCCCCCACCATTCCCAACAGCACCGTGACTCTCCCCCTACTATTCCAAATCAAACCATAACTCCCTCCTCCCCCACCATTCCCAACAGCACCGTGACTCTCCTCCCCCCACCATTCCCAACCGCACCACAACTCCCCCCACCACCACCATTCCCAACAGCACCATGACTCTCCACCCACCATTCCCAACCTCACCACAACTCTCCTCACCACCAGCGTTCCCAACAGCACCGTGACTCTCCCCCCACCATTCCCAACGGCACCGTGACTCTCCCCCCACCATTCCCAACAGCAAGGTGACTCTCTCCCCCACCATTCCCAATAGCACCGTGACTCTCTCCTCCACCATTCCCAACAGCAAGGTGACTCTCTCCCCCACCATTCCCAACACCGTGACTCTCCCCCCACCATTCCCAACAACACCGTGACTCTCTCCCCCACCATTCCCAACAACACCGTGACTCTCCCCCACCATTCCCAACAACACCATGACTCTCCCCCCACCATTCCCAACAACACCGTGACTCTCCCCCCACCATTCCAAACGGCACCGTGACTCTCCCCCACCATTCCCAACAGCACCGTGACTCTCCTCCCCCACCATTCCCAACAGCACCGGGACTCTCCCCCACCATTCCCAACAGCACCGTGACTCTCCCCCTACTATTTCCAATCAAACCACAACTCCCCCCACCACCACCATTCCCAACTGCACCATGACTCTCCACCCACCATTCCCAACCTCACCACAACTCTCCTCACCACCACCATTCCCAACAGCACCATGACTCTCCTCCCCACCATACCCAACAACACCGTGATTCTCCCCCCCACCATTCCCAACAGCACCGTGACTCCCCCCCCAACCATTCCCAACAGCACCGTGACTCTCCTCCCCTCCACCATTCCCAACAGCACCGTGACTCTCCTCCCCTCCACCATAACCAACAGCACCGTGACTCTCCCCCCCACCATTCCCAACAGCACCGTGACTCTCCACCCACCATTCCCAACATCACCACAACTCTCCTCACCACCACCATTCCCAACAGCACCGTGACTCTCCACCCACCATTCCCAACGTCACCACAACTCTCCTCACCACCACCATTCCCAACAGCACCGTGACTCTCCACCCACCATTCCCAACGTCACCACAACTTTCCAAACCACCATCATTCCCACCCGCACCGTGACTCTCCCCCCACCATTCCCAACCGCACCTCAACTCTCCCCACCACCACCATTCCCAACAGCACCGTGACTCTCCCCCCAGCATTCCCAACCGCCCCGTGACTCTCCCCTCACCATTCCCAACGGCACGGTGACTCTCCTCCCCCACCATTCCCAACAGCACCGTGACTCTCCCCCTACTATTCCCAATCAAACCATAACTCCCCCCACCACCACCTTTCCCAACTGCACCATGACTCTCCCCCCACCATTCCCAACTGCACCACAACTCCCCCCCACCACCACCATTCCCAACAGCACCGTAACTCTCCTCCCCCCACCATTCCCAACAGCACCATGACTCTCCCCCCACCATTCCCAACCGCGCCACAACTCCCCCCCACCACCACCATTCCCAACAGTACCATGACTCTCCACCCACCATTCCCAACCACACAACTCTCCTCACCACCAGCGTTCCCAACAGCACGGTGACTCTCCCCCCACCATTCCCAACGGCACTGTCACTCTCCCCCCACCATTCCCAACGGCACTGTGACTCCCCCCCTCCATTCCCAACAGCAAGGTGACTCTCCCCTCCACCATTCCCAACAGCACCGTGACTCTCCTCCCCCCACCATTCCCAACAGCACCATGACTCTCCCCCCACCATTCCCAACCGCACCACAACTCCCCCCACCACCACCATTCCCAACAGCACCATGACTCTCCACCCACCATTCCCAACCTCACCACAACTCTCCTCACCACCAGTGTTCCCAACAGCACCGTGACTCTCCCCCACCATTCCCAATGGCACCGTGACTCTCCCCCCCACCATTCCCAACAGCAAGGTGACTCTCTCCCCCACCATTCCCAATAGCACCGTGACTCTCCCCTCCACCATTCCCAACAGCAAGGAGACTCTCTCCCCCACCATTCCCAATAGCACCATGACTCTCCCCCCACCATTCCCAACAGCACCGTGACTCTCCTCCCCACCATACCCAATAACACCGTGATTCTCCCCCCCACCATTCCCAACGGCACCGTGACTCTCCCCCCCAACCATTCCTAAACAGCACCGTGACTCTCCTCCCCTCCACCATTCCCAACAGCACCGTGACTCTCCTCCCCTCCACCATTCCCAATAGCACCCTGACTCTCCCCCCCCACCATTCCCAACAGCACCGTGACTCTCCACCCACCATTCCCAATGTCACCACAACTCTCCTCACCACCACCATTCCCAACAGCACCGTGACTCTCCCCCCACCAATCCCAACTGCACCACAACTCTCCAAACCACCATCATTCCCACCCGCACCGTGACTCTCCCCCCACCATTCCCAACCGCACCTCAACTCTCCCCACCACCACCATTCCCAACAGCACCGTGACTCTCCCCCCAGCATTCCCAACCGCACCACAACTCTCCAAACCACCACCATTCCCAACAGCACCGTGACTCTCCCCCCACAATTCCCAACAGCACCGTGACTCTCCCCTCACCATTCCCAACGGCACCGTGACTCTCCTCCCCCACCATTCTCAACGGCACCGCGACTCTCCTCCCCCACCATTCCCAACAGCACCGTGACTCTCCTCCCCCACCATTCCCAACAGCACCGTGACTTTCCCCCCACCATTCCCAACAGCACCGTGACTCTCCCCCTACTATTCCCAATCAAACAATAACTCCCCCCACCACCACCATTCCCAACTGCACCATGAATCTCCCCCCACCATTCCCAACTGCACCACAACTCCCCCCACCACCACCATTCCCAACAGCACCATGACTCTCCACCCACCATTCCCAACCTCACCACAACTCTCTCACCACCACCATTCCCAACAGCACTCTGACTCTCCCCCCCCCCACCATTCCCAACAGCACCGTGACTCTCCCCTCCACCATTCCCAACAGCACCGTGACTCTCCCCTCCACCATTCCCAACAGCACCGTGACTCTCCCCTCCACCATTCCCAACAGCACTGTGACTCTCCTCCCCCCACCATTCCCAACAGCACCATGACTCTCCCCCCACCATTCCCAACCGCACCACAACTCCCCCCACCACCACCATTCCCAACAGCACCATGACTCTCCACCCACCATTCCCAACCTCACCACAACTCTCCTCACCACCAGCATTCCCAACAGCACCGTGACTCTCCCCCCACCATTCCCAACGGCACCGTGACCCCCCCACCATTCCCAACAGCAAGGTGACTCTCTCCCCCACCATTCCCAACAGCACCGTGACTCTCCCCTCCACCATTCCCAACAGCAAGGTGACTCTCTCCCCCACCATTCCCAACAGCACCATGACTCTCCCCCCACCGTTCCCAACAACACCGTGACTCTCCCCCCACCATTCCAAACGGCACCGTGACTCTCCCCCACCATTCCCAACAGCACCGTGACTCTCCTCCCCCACCATTCCCAACAGCACTGTGACTTTCCCCCCACCATTCCCAACAGCACCGTGACTCTCCCCCCCCACCATTCCCAACAGCACCGTGACTCTCCCCCTACTATTCCCAATCAAACCACAACTCCCCCCACCACCACCATTCCCAACTGCACCATGACTCTCCACCCACCATTCCCAACCTCACCACAACTCTCCTCACCACCACCATTCCCAACAGCACCGTGACTCTCCTCCCCACCATACCCAACAACACCGTGATTCTCCCCCCACCATTTCCAACGGCACCGTGACTCTCCCCCCCCCCAACTGTTCCCAACAGCACCGTGATTCTCCCCCCCACCATTCCCAACAGCACCGTGACTCTCCCCCCCACCATTCCCAACAGCACCGTGACTCTCCTCCCCTCCACCATTCCCAACAGCACCGTGACTCTCCTCCCCCCACCATTCCCAACAGCACCGTGACTCTCCTCCCCTCCACCATTCCCAACAGCACCGTGACTCTCCTCCCCCCTCCATTCCCAACAGCACCGTGACTCTCCTCCCCCCTCCATTCCCAACAGCACCGTGACTCTCCCCCCCACCATTCCCAACAGCATCGTGACCCCCCCACCATTCCCAACAGCACCGTGACTCTCCACCCACCATTCCCAACAGCACCGTGACTCTCCACCCACCATTCCCAACATCACCACAACTCTCCTCACCACCACCATTCCCACCCGCACCGTGACTCTCCCCCAACCTTTACCAACCGCACCTCAGCTCTCCCCACCACCACCATTCCCAACAGCACCGTGACCCCCCCACCATTCCCAACAGCACCGTGACTCTCCACCCACCATACCCAACAGCACCGTGACTCTCCACCCACCATTCCCAACATCACCACAACTCTCCTCACCACCACCATTCCCAACAGCACCGTGACTCTCCCCCCACCATTCCCAACCGCACCACAACTCTCCAAACCACCACCATTCCCAACAGCACCGTGACTCTCCACCCACCATTCCCAACCGCACCACAACTCTCAAAACCACCACCATTCCCACCTGCACCGTGACTATCACCCCACCATTCCCAACCCCACCCCGATTCTCCTCCCACCACCACCATTCCCAACAGCACTGTGACTCTCCCCCACCATTCCTAACCGCACCACAACTTCCCCCCCACCACCATGCCCAACAGCACTGTGACTCTTCTCCCCACCATCCCCAAAAGCACCGTGACTCCCCCCCCACCATCTCCAACAGCACCGTGACTCCCCCCCCCCACCATTCCCAACAGCACCGTGACTCTCTTCCGCCCACCATTCCCAACAGCACCGTGACTCTCCCCCCACCATTCCCAACAGCACAGTGACTCTCTCCCCCCCACCATTCCCAACAGCATCGTGACTCTCCCCCCCCACCATTCCCAACAGCATCGTGACTCTCCCCCCCCCCACCATTCCCAACAGCACCGTGACTCCCCCCCCACCATTCCCAATCGAACCACAGCTCCCCCCACAACCAATCCCAACTGCACTATGACTCTCCCCCACCATTCCTAACCGCACCACAACTTCCAGCACCACCATCATTCCCAACAGCACCGTGACTCTCCCCACCATTCCCAACAGCACTGTGACTCCCCCCACCATTCCCAACAGCACTGTGACTCTCCCCCCACCAATCCCAACAGCACCGTGACTCTCCTCCCCACCATTCCCAACAGCACCGTCACTCTCCCCCCCACCATTCCCAACAGCACCGTGACTCTCCCCCCACCATTTCCAACAGCACCGTGACACCCCCCCCCCCACCATTCCCAACAGCACCGTGACAGCCCCCCACCATTCCCAACAACACAGTGAAACTCCCCCCACCATTCCCAACAGCACCGTGACTCTCCCCCCACCATTTCCAACAGCACCGTGACACCCCCCCCACCAATCCCAACAGCACCGTGACTCCCCCCACCAATCCCAACAGCACCGTGACTCCCCCCCCCACCATTCCCAACAGCACCGTGACTCTCCTCTCCACCATTCCCAACAGCATCGTGACTCTCCTCCCCACCATTCCCAACAGCACCGTGACTCTCCCCCCACCATTCCCAACAGCATCGTGACTCTCCCCCCCCCCCCACCATTCCCAACAGCACCGTGACTCTCCTCTCCACCATTCCCAACAGCATCGTGACTCTCCTCCCCACCATTCCCAACAGCACCGTGACTCTCCCCCCACCATTCCCAACAGCATCGTGACTCTCCCCCCCCCCACCATTCCCAACAGCATCGTGACTCTCCCCCCCCCACCATTCCCAACAGCACCGTGACTCCCCCCCCACCATTCCCAATCGAACCACAGCTCCCCCCACAACCAATCCCAACTGCACTATGACTCTCCCCCACCATTCCTAACCGCACCACAACTTCCAGCACCACCATCATTCCCAACAGCACTGTGACTCCCCCCACCATTCCCAACAGCACTGTGACTCTCCCCCCACCAATCCCAACAGCACCGTGACTCCCCCCACCAATCCCAACAGCACCGTGACTCCCCCCACCAATCCCAACAGCACCGTGACTCCCCCCACCAATCCCAATAGCACCGTGACTCCCCCCACCAATCCCAACAGCACCGTGACTCCCCCCACCAATCCCAATAGCACCGTGACTCCCCCCACCAATCCCAACAGCACCGTGACTCCCCCCCACCATTCCCAACAGCACCGTGACTCCCCCCCACCATTCCCAACAGCACCGTGACTCCCCCCCCACCATTCCCAACAGCATCGCGACTCTCCTCCCCCACACTTTAGTTCTACACGGTTGGAAGCTCCATTTTCTTTTCCGTATCTGGTCTGCAGGTGGCAGCAGAGACCACAGATCATCTCCTTTCACTGAATATAGGAGAGCCAACATTTCCCACAGCAGAGAGGAAATGCGGGGGAGGGGGGGCAGAATATGAACTTCTCACAGATCCTCCATGAGAATGAGGAGGGGAGGGGCAGAAATTCTCCGGAGCCCCTCCCCCTCTCCATCCTCCTAGTGATCTCTGTCATCTAATGCCGAAGTCACTGCTGCCCCCCCAGTGACCTCTCCATAGAGATGTATAATACTGGAGTCACCGCCCCCTAGTGACCCCTCCATAGAGATGTATAATACTGGAGTTACCGCCCCCTAGTGACCACTCCATAGAAATGTATAATACTGGAGTCACCTCCCCCTAGTGACCACTCCATAGAGATACATAATACTGGAGTCACCGCCCCCTAGTGACCACTCCATAGAAATGATAATACTGGAGTCACCGCCCCCTAGTGACCACTCCATAGAGATGTATAATACTGGAGTCACCGCCCCCTAGTGACCACTCCATAGAAATGTATAATACTAGAGTCACTGCCCCCTAGTGACCCCTCCATAGAGATGTATAATACTGGAGTCACCGCCCCCTAGTGTCCACTCCATAGAGATGTATAATACAGGAGTCATCGCCCCCTAGTGACCACTCCATAGAGATGTATAATACTGGAGTCACCGCCCCCTAGTGACCACTCCATAGAAATGTATAATACTGGAGTCACCCACCGCCCCCTAGTGACCACTCCATAGAGATGTATAATACTGGAGTCACCGCCCCCTAGTGACCACTCCATAGAAATGTATAATACTGGAGTCACCCACCGCCCCCTAGTGACCACTCCATAGAGATGTATAATACTGGAGTCACCGCCCCCTAGTGACCACTCCATAGAGATGTATAATACTGGAGTCACCGCCCCCTAGTGACCACTCCATAGAAATGTATAATACTGGAGTCACCGCCCCCTAGTGACCACTCCATAGAGATGTATAATACTGGAGTCACCGCCCCCTAGTGACCACTCCATAGAAATGTATAATACTGGAGTCACCTCCCCCTAGTGATCACTCCATAGAGATGTATAATACTGGAGTCACCACTCCCTAGTGACCCCTCCACAGAGATGTATAATACTGGAGTCACCGCCCCCTAGTGATCACTCCATAGAGATACATAATACTGGAGTCACCACCCCCTAGTGACCAATCCATAGATATGTATAATACTGGAGTCACCGCCCCCTAGTGACCACTCCATAGAAATGATAATACTAGAGTCACCGCCCCCTAGTGATCACTCCATAGAGATGTGTAATACTGGAGTCACCGCCCCCTAGTGACCACTCCAAGAGATGTATAATACTGGAGTCAACGCCCCTTAGTGACCACTCCATAGAGATGTATAATACTGGAGTCACCGCCCCCTAGTGACCACTCCATAGAGATGTATAATACTGGAGTCACCGCCCCCTAGTGACCACTCCATAGAGATAAATAACACTGGAGTCACCGCCCCCTAGTGATCACTCCATAGAGATGTATAATACTGGAGTCACCGCCCCCTAGTGATCACTCCATAGAAATGTATAATACTGGAGTCCCCGCCCCCTAGTGATCACTCCATAGAAATGTATAATACTGGAGTCACCGCCCCCTAGTGACCACTCCATAGAGATGTATAATACTGGAGTCACCGCCCCCTAGTGACCACTCCATAGAGATGTATAATACTGGAGTCACCGCCCCCTTGTGACCTCTCCATAGGGATGTATAATACTGGAGTCACCGCCCCCTATTGACCACTCCATAGAGATGTATAATACTGGAGTCACGGCCCCCTAGTGACCACTCCATAGAGATGTAGAATACTGGAGTCACCGCCCCCTAGTGACCCCTCCATAGAGATGTATAATACTGGAGTCAACGCCCCCTAGTGACCACTCCATAGAAATGTATAATACTGGAGTCACCGCCCCCTAGTGACCACTCCAAGAGATTTATAATACTGGAGTCAACGCCCCCTAGTGACCACTCCATAGAGATGTATAATACTGGAGTCACCGCCCCCTAGTGACCACTCCATAGAAATGCATAATACTGGAGTCACCGCCCCCTAGTGACCACTCCATAGAGATGTATAATACTGGAGTCACCGCCCCCTAGTGACCACTCCATAGAAATGTATAATACTGGAGTCACCGCCCCCTAGTGATCACTCCACAGAGATGTGTAATACTGGAGTCACCGCCCCCTAGTGACCACTCCAAGAGATGTATAATACTGGAGTCAACGCCCCCTAGTGACCACTCCATAGAGATGTATAATACTGGAGTCACCGCCCCCTAGTGACCTCTCCATAGAGATGTATAATACTGGAGTCACCGCCCCCTAGTGACCACTCCATAGAGATTTAAAATACTGGAGTCACCGCCCCCTAGTGACCACTCCATAGATATGTATAATACTGGAGTCACCGCCCCCTAGTGATCACTCCATAGAGATGTATAATACTGGAGTCACCGCCCCCTAGTGACCACTCCATAGAGATGTATAATACTGGAGTCACCGCCCCCTAGTGACCACTCCATAGAGATGTATAATACTGGAGTCACCGCCCCCTAGTGACCACTCCATAGAGATGTATAATACTGGAGTCACCGCCCCCTAGTGTCCACTCCATAGAGATGTATAATACAGGAGTCACCGCCCCCTAGTGACCACTCCATAGAGATACATAATACTGGAGTCACCGCCCCCTAGTGACCACTCCATAGAAATGTATAATACTGGAGTCACCGCCCCCTAGTGACCACTCCATAGAGATGTATAATACTGGAGTCACCGCCCCCTAGTAAGAACTCCATAGAAATGTATAATACTGGAGTCACTGCCCCCTAGTGATCACTCCATAGAGATGTATAATACTGGAGTCACTGCCCCCTAGTGAGAACTCCATAGAAATGCATAATACTGGGGTCACCGCCCCCTAGTGACCACTCCATAGAAATGTATAATACTGGAGTCACTGCCCCCTAGTGATCACTCCATAGAAATGTATAATACTGGAGTCACCGCCCCCTAGTGAGAACTCCATAGAAATGCATAATACTGGAGTCACCGCCCCCTAGTAAGAACTCCATAGAAATGTATAATACTGGAGTCACTGCCCCCTAGTGATCACTCCATAGAGATGTATAATACTGGAGTCACTGCCCCCTAGTGAGAACTCCATAGAAATGCATAATACTGGGGTCACCGCCCCCTAGTGACCACTCCATAGAAATGTATAATACTGGAGTCACCGCCCCCTAGTGACCACTCCATAGAAATGTATAATACTGGAGTCACTGCCCCCTAGTGACCACTCCATAGAGAGGTACAATACTGGAGTCACCGCCCCCTAATGATCACTCCATAGAAATGTATAATACTGGAGTCACTGCCCCCTAGTGACCACTCCATAGAGATGTATAATACTGGAGTCACCGCCCCCTAGTGATCACTCCATAGAGATGTATAATACTGGAGTCACCTCCCCCTAGTGACCCCTCCATAGAGATGTATAATACTGGAGTCACCGCCCCCTAGTGACCACTCCATAGAGATGCATAATACTGGAGTCACCGCCCCCTAGTGACCACTCCATAGAGATGTATAATACTGGAGTCACCGCCCCCTAGTGACCACTCCACAGAGATGTATAATACTGGAGTCACCGCCCCCTAGTGAGAACTCCATAGAAATGTATAATACTGGAGTCACCGCCCCCTAGTGACCACTCCATAGAGAGGTATAATACTGGAGTCACCGCCCCCTAGTGACCACTCAATAGAAATGCATAATACTTGAGTCACCGCCCCCTAGTGACCACTCCATAGAGATGTATAATACTGGAGTCACCACCCCCTAGTGATCACTCCATAGAGATGTGTAATACTGGAGTCACCGCCCCCTAGTGATCACTCCATAGAGATGTATAATACTGGAGTCACCGCCCCCTAGTGATCACTCCATAGAGATGTATAATACTGGAGTCACCGCCCCCTAGTGACCACTCCATAGAGATACATAATACTGGAGTCACCACCCCCTAGTGACCACTCCATAGATATGTATAATACTGGAGTCACCGCCCCCTAGTGACCACTCCATAGAAATGATAATACTGGAGTCACCGCCCCCTAGTGATCACTCCATAGAGATGTGTAATACTGGAGTCACCGCCCCCTAGTGACCACTCCAAGAGATGTATAATACTGGAGTCAACGCCCCCTAGTGACCACTCCATAGAGATGTATAATACTGGAGTCACCGCCCCCTAGTGACCACTCCATAGAGATGTATAATACTGGAGTCACCGCCCCCTAGTGACCACTCCATAGAGATGTATAATACTAGAGTCAACGCCCCCTAGTGACCACTCCATAGAGATAAATAACACTGGAGTCACCGCCCCCTAGTGATCACTCCATAGAGATGTATAATACTGGAGTCACCGCCCCCTAGTGATCACTCCATAGAAATGTATAATACTGGAGTCACCGCCCCCTAGTGATCACTCCATATAAATGTATAATACTGGAGTCACCGCCCCCTAGTGACCACTCCATAGAGATGTATAATACTGGAGTCACCGCCCCTAGTGACCACTCCATAGAGATGTATTATACTGGAGTCACCGCCCCCTAGTGTCCACTCCATAGAGATGTATAATACTGGAGTCACCGCCCCCTAGTGACCACTCCATAGAGATGTATAATACTGGAGTCACCGCCCCCTAGTGACCCCTCCATAGAAATGTAAAATTCTGGAGTTACCGCCCCCCTAGTGACCACTCCATAGAAATGCATAATACTGTAGTCACCGCCCCCTAGTGACCACTCCATAGAGATGTATAATACTGGAGTCACCGCCCCCTAGTGACCACTCCATAGAGATGTATAATACTGGAGTCACCGCCCCCTAGTGATCACTCCATAGAGATGTATAATACTGGAGTCACCGCCCCCTAGTGACCACTCCATAGAGATGTATAATACTGGAGTCACCGCCCCCTAGTGATCACTCCATAGAGATGTATAATACTGGAGTCACCGCCCCCTAGTGACCACTCCATAGAGATGTATAATACTGGAGTCACCGCCCCCTAGTGACAGCGCGATAGAAATGTATAATACTGGAGTCACCGCCCCCTAGTGACCCCTCCATAGAGATGTATAATACTGGAGTCACCGCCCCCTAGTGACCACTCCATAGAGATGTATAATACTGGAGTCACCGCCCCCTAGTGACCACTCCATAGAGATGTATAATACTGGAGTCACTGCCCCCTAGTGACCACTCCATAGAGATGTATAATACTGGAGTCACCGCCCCCTAGTGACCACTCCACAGAGATGTATAATACTGGAGTCACCGCCCCCTAGTGACCACTCCATAGAAATGTATAATACTGGAGTCACCGCCCCCTAGTGACCACTCCATAGAAATGTATAATACTGGAGTCACCGCCCCCTAGTGACCACTCCATAGAGATGTATAATACTGGAGTCACCGCCCCCTAGTGACCACTCCATAGAAATGTATAATACTGGAGTCACCGCCCCCTAGTAACCACTCCATAGTGATGTATAATACTGGAGTCACCGCCCCCTAGTGACCACTCCATAGAGATGTATAATACTGGAGTCACCGCCCCCTAGTGACCCCTCCATAGAGATGTATAATACTGGAGTCACTGCCCCCTAGTGACCCCTCCATAGAAATGTAAAATACTGGAGTCACCGCCCCCCTATTGACCACTCCATAGAGATGTATAATACTGGAGTCACCGCCCCCTAGTGACCACTCCATAGAGATGTATAATACTGGAGTCACCGCCCCCTAGTGACCCCTCCATAGAGATGTATAATACTGGAGTCAACGCCCCCTAGTGACCACTCCATAGAAATGTATAATACTGGACTCACTGCCCCCTAGTGACCACTCCATAGAAATGTATAATACTGGAGTCACCGCCCCGTAGTGACCACTCCATAGAGATGTATAATACTGGAGTCACCGCCCCCTAGTGACCACTCCATAGAGATGTATAATACTGGAGTCACCGCCCCCTAGTGACCACTCCGTAGAGATGTATAATACTGGAGTCACCGCCCCCTAGTGACCACTCCACAGAGATGTATAATACTGGAGTCACCGCCCCCTAGTGAGAACTCCATAGAAATGTATAATACTGGAGTCACCGCCCCCTAGTGACCACTCAATAGAAATGTATAATACTGGAGTCACCGCCCCCTAGTGACCACTCCATAGAGATGCATAATACTGGAGTCACCGCCCCCTAGTGACCACTCCATAGAGATGTATAATACTGGAGTCACCGCCCCCTAGTGACCACTCCACAGAGATGTATAATACTGGAGTCACCGCCCCCTAGTGAGAACTCCATAGAAATGTATAATACTGGAGTCACCGCCCCCTAGTGACCACTCAATAGAAATGCATAATACTGGAGTCACCGCCCCCTAGTGACCACTCCATAGAGATGTATAATACTGGAGTCACCACCCCCTAGTGATCACTCCATAGAGATGTGTAATACTGGAGTCACCGCCCCCTAGTGACCACTCCATAGAGATACATAATACTGGAGTCACCACCCCCTAGTGACCACTCCATAGATATGTATAATACTGGAGTCACCGCCCCCTAGTGACCACTCCATAGAAATGATAATACTGGAGTCACCGCCCCCTAGTGATCACTCCATAGAGATGTGTAATACTGGAGTCACCGCCCCCTAGTGACCACTCCAAGAGATGTATAATACTGGAGTCAACGCCCCCTAGTGACCACTCCATAGAGATGTATAATACTGGAGTCACCGCCCCCTAGTGACCACTCCATAGAGATGTATAATACTGGAGTCACCGCCCCCTAGTGACCACTCCATAGAGATAAATAACACTGGAGTCACCGCCCCCTAGTGATCACTCCATAGAGATGTATAATACTGGAGTCACCGCCCCCTAGTGATCACTCCATAGAAATGTATAATACTGGAGTCACCGCCCCCTAGTGACCACTCCATATAAATGTATAATACTGGAGTCACCGCCCCCTAGTGACCACTCCATAGAGATGTATAATACTGGAGTCACCGCCCCTAGTGACCACTCCATAGAGATGTATTATACTGGAGTCACCGCCCCCTAGTGTCCACTCCATAGAGATGTATAATACTGGAGTCACCGCCCCCTAGTGACCACTCCATAGAGATGTATAATACTGGAGTCACCGCCCCCTAGTGACCCCTCCATAGAAATGTAAAATTCTGGAGTTACCGCCCCCCTAGTGACCACTCCATAGAAATGCATAATACTGTAGTCACCGCCCCCTAGTGACCACTCCATAGAGATGTATAATACTGGAGTCACCGCCCCCTAGTGACCACTCCATAGAGATGTATAATACTGGAGTCACAGCCCCCTAGTGATCACTCCATAGAGATGTATAATACTGGAGTCACCGCCCCCTAGTGATCACTCCATAGAGATGTATAATACTGGAGTCACCGCCCCCTAGTGACCACTCCATAGAGATGTATAATACTGGAGTCACCGCCCCCTAGTGATCACTCCATAGAGATGTATAATACTGGAGTCACCGCCCCCTAGTGACCACTCCATAGAGATGTATAATACTGGAGTCACCGCCCCCTAGTGACAGCGCGATAGAAATGTATAATACTGGAGTCACCGCCCCCTAGTGACCCCTCCATAGAGATGTATAATACTGGAGTCACCGCCCCCTAGTGACCACTCCATAGAGATGTATAATACTGGAGTCACCGCCCCCTAGTGACCACTCCATAGAGATGTATAATACTGGAGTCACCGCCCCCTAGTGACCACTCCATAGAGATGTATAATACTGGAGTCACCGCCCCCTAGTGACCACTCCACAGAGATGTATAATACTGGAGTCACCGCCCCCTAGTGACCACTCCATAGAAATGTATAATACTGGAGTCACCGCCCCCTAGTGACCACTCCATAGAAATGTATAATACTGGAGTCACCGCCCCCTAGTGACCACTCCATAGAGATGTATAATACTGGAGTCACCGCCCCCTAGTGACCACTCCATAGAAATGTATAATACTGGAGTCACCGCCCCCTAGTAACCACTCCATAGTGATGTATAATACTGGTCTCACCGCCCCCTAGTGTCCACTCCATAGAGATGTATAATACTGGAGTCACCGCCCCCTAGTGACCCCTCCATAGAGATGTATAATACTGGAGTCACTGCCCCCTAGTGACCCCTCCATAGAAATGTAAAATACTGGAGTCACCGCCCCCCTATTGACCACTCCATAGAGATGTATAATACTGGAGTCACCGCCCCCTAGTGACCACTCCATAGAGATGTATAATACTGGAGTCACCGCCCCCTAGTGACCCCTCCATAGAGATGTATAATACTGGAGTCAACGCCCCCTAGTGACCACTCCATAGAAATGTATAATACTGGACTCACCGCCCCCTAGTGACCACTCCATAGAAATGTATAATACTGGAGTCACCGCCCCCTAGTGACCACTCCATAGAGATGTATAATACTGGAGTCACCGCCCCCTAGTGACCACTCCATAGAGATGTATAATACTGGAGTCACCGCCCCCTAGTGACCACTCCGTAGAGATGTATAATACTGGAGTCACCGCCCCCTAGTGACCACTCCATAGAAATGTATAATACTGGAGTCACCGCCCCCTAGTGACCACTCCATAGAAATGTATAATACTGGAGTCACCGCCCCCTAGTGACCAGTCCATAGAGATGTATAATACTGGAGTCACCGCCCCCTAGTGACCACTCCATAGAAATGTATAATACTGGAGTCACTGCCCCCTAGTGACCACTCCATAGAGATGTATAATACAGGAGTCACCGCCCCCTAGTGACCACTCCATAGAGATGTATAATACTGGAGTCACGCCCCCTAGTGACCCCTCCATAGAGATGTATAATACTGGAGTCACCGCCCCCTAGTGACCACTCCATGGAGATGTATAATACTGGAGTCACCGCCCCCTAGTGACCACTCCATAGAAATGTATAATACTGGAGTCACCGCCCCCTAGTGACCACTCCATAGAGATGTATAATACTGGAGTCACCGCCCCCTAGTGACCACTCCATAGAGATGTATAATACTGGAGTCACCGCCCCCTAGTAACCACTCCATAGAAATGTATAATACTGGAGTCACCGCCCCCTAGTGACCAGTCCATAGAGATGTATAATACTGGAGTCACCGCCCCCTAGTGACCACTCCATAGAAATGTATAATACTGGAGTCACCCACCGCCCCCTAGTGACCACTCCATAGAGATGTATAATACTGGAGTCACCGCCCCCTAGTGACCACTCCATAGAAATGTATAATACTGGAGTCACCCACCGCCCCCTAGTGACCACTCCATAGAGATGTATAATACTGGAGTCACCGCCCCCTAGTGACCACTCCATAGAGATGTATAATACTGGAGTCACCGCCCCCTAGTGACCACTCCATAGAAATGTATAATACTGGAGTCACCTCCCCCTAGTGACCCCTCCACAGAGATGTATAATACTGGAGTCACCGCCCCCTAGTGAGAACTCCATAGAAATGTATAATACTGGAGTCACCGCCCCCTAGTGACCGCTCAATAGAAATGCATAATACTGGAGTCACCGCCCCCTAGTGACCACTCCATAGAGATGTATAATACTGGAGTCACCACCCCCTAGTGATCACTCCATAGAGATGTGTAATACTGGAGTCACCGCCCCCTAGTGATCACTCCATAGAGATACATAATACTGGAGTCACCACCCCCTAGTGACCAATCCATAGATATGTATAATACTGGAGTCACCGCCCCCTAGTGACCACTCCATAGAAATGATAATACTAGAGTCACCGCCCCCTAGTGATCACTCCATAGAGATGTATAATACTGGAGTCACCGCCCCCTAGTGACCACTCCATAGAGATGTATAATACTGGAGTCACCGCCCCCTAGTGACCACTCCATAGAGATAAATAACACTGGAGTCACCGCCCCCTAGTGATCACTCCATAGAGATGTATAATACTGGAGTCACCGCCCCCTAGTGATCACTCCATAGAAATGTATAATACTGGAGTCCCCGCCCCCTAGTGATCACTCCATAGAGATGTATAATACTGGAGTCACCGCCCCCTAGTGACCACTCCATAGAGATGTATAATACTGGAGTCACCGCCCCCTTGTGACCTCTCCATAGGGATGTATAATACTGGAGTCACCGCCCCCTATTGACCACTCCATAGAGATGTATAATACTGGAGTCACGGCCCCCTAGTGACCACTCCATAGAGATGTATAATACTGGAGTCACCGCCCCCTAGTGACCCCTCCATAGAGATGTATAATACTGGAGTCAACGCCCCCTAGTGACCACTCCATAGAAATGTATAATACTGGACTCACTGCCCCCTAGTGACCACTCCATAGAAATGTATAATACTGGAGTCACCGCCCCCTAGTGACCACTCCATAGAGATGTATAATACTGGAGTCACCGCCCCCTAGTGACCACTCCGTAGAGATGTATAATACTGGAGTCACCGCCCCCTAGTGACCACTCCACAGAGATGTAAAATACTGGAGTCACTGCCCCCTAGTGACCACTCCATAGAAATGTATAATACTGGAGTCACCGCCCCCTAGTGATCACTCCATAGAGATGTGTAATACTGGAGTCACCGCCCCCTAGTGACCACTCCATAGAGATACATAATACTGGAGTCACCGCCCCCTAGTGACCACTCCATAGAAATGATAATACTGGAGTCACCGCCCCCTAGTGACCACTCCAAGAGATTTATAATACTGGAGTCAACGCCCCCTAGTGACCCCTCCATAGAGATGTATAATACTGGAGTCACCGCCCCCTAGTGACCTCTCCATAGAGATGTATAATACTGGAGTCACCGCCCCCTAGTGACCACTCCATAGAAATGTATAATACTGGAGTCACCGCCCCCTAGTGACCACTCCATAGAGATTTAAAATACTGGAGTCACCGCCCCCTAGTGACCACTCCATAGATATGTATAATACTGGAGTCACCGCCCCCTAGTGATCACTCCATAGAGATGTATAATACTGGAGTCACCGCCCCCTAGTGACCACTCCATAGAGATGTATAATACTGGAGTCACCGCCCCCTAGTGACCACTCCATAGAGATTTAAAATACTGGAGTCACCGCCCCCTAGTGACCACTCCATAGATATGTATAATACTGGAGTCACCGCCCCCTAGTGACCACTCCATAGAGATTTAAAATACTGGAGTCACCGCCCCCTAGTGACCACTCCATAGATATGTATAATACTGGAGTCACCGCCCCCTAGTGACCACTCCATAGAGATGTATAATACTGGAGTCACCGCCCCCTAGTGACCACTCCATAGAGATGTATAATACTGGAGTCACCGCCCCCTAGTGACCACTCCATAGAGATGTATAATACTGGAGTCACCGCCTCCTAGTGTCCACTCCATAGAGATGTATAATACTGGAGTCACCGCCCCCTAGTGATCACTCCATAGAGATGTATAATACTGGAGTCACCGCCCCCTAGTGACCACTCCATAGAGATACATAATACTGGAGTCACCGCCCCCTAGTGATCACTCCATAGAGATGTATAAAACTGGAGTCACCGCCCCCTAGTGACCACTCCATAGAGATGTATAATACTGGAGTCACCGCCCCCTAGTGACCACTCCATAGAGATGTATAATACTGGAGTCACTGCCCCCTAGTGAGAACTCCATAGAAATGTATAATACTGGAGTCACCGCCCCCTAGTGACCACTCTATAGAAACGTATAATACTGGAGTCACCGCCCCCTAGTGACCACTCCATAGAGATGTATAATACTGGAATCACCGCCCCCTAGTAAGAACTCCATAGAAATGTATAATACTGGAGTCACTGCCCCCTAGTGATCACTCCATAGAGATGTATAATACTGGAGTCACTGCCCCCTAGTGAGAACTCCATAGAAATGCATAATACTGGGGTCACCGCCCCCTAGTGACCACTCCATAGAAATGTATAATACTGGAGTCACTGCCCCCTAGTGATCACTCCATAGAAATGTATAATACTGGAGTCACCGCCCCCTAGTGACCACTCCATAGAAATGTATAATACTGGAGTCACTGCCCCCTAGTGATCACTCCATAGAGATGTATAATACTGGAGTCACTGCCCCCTAGTGATCACTCCATAGAGATGTATAATACTGGAGTCACTGCCCCCTAGTGACCACTCCATAGAGATGTATAATACTGCAGTCACTGCCCCCTAGTGACCACTCCATAGAGATGTATAATACTGGAGTCACCTCCCCCTAATGATCACTCCATAGAGATGTATAATACTGGAGTCACCGCCCCCTAGTGACCTCTCCATAGGGATGTATAATACTGGAGTCACCGCCCCCTAGTGACCACTCCATAGAGATGTATAATACTAGAGTCAACGCCCCCTAGTGACCACTCCATAGAGATGTATAATACTGGAGTCACCGCCCCCTAGTGACCACTCCACAGAGATGTATAATACTGGAGTCACTGCCCCCTAGTGAGAACTCCATAGAAATGTATAATACTGGAGTCACCGCCCCCTAGTGACCACTCAATAGAAATGCATAATACTGGAGTCACCGCCCCCTAGTGACCACTCCATAGAGATGTATAATACTGGAGTCACCACCCCCTAGTGATCACTCCATAGAGATGTGTAATACTGGAGTCACCGCCCCCTAGTGATCACTCCATAGAGATGTATAATACTGGAGTCACCACCCCCTAGTGATCACTCCATAGAGATGTATAATACTGGAGTCACCGCCCCCTAGTGACCACTCCATAGAGATACATAATACTGGAGTCACCACCCCCTAGTGACCACTCCATAGATATGTATAATACTGGAGTCACCGCCCCCTAGTGACCACTCCATAGAAATGATAATACTGGAGTCACCGCCCCCTAGTGATCACTCCATAGAGATGTGTAATACTGGAGTCACCGCGCCCTAGTGACCACTTTATAGAGATACATAATACTGGAGTCACCGCCCCCTAGTGACCACTCCAAGAGATGTACAATACTGGAGTCAACGCCCCCTAGTGACCACTCCATAGAGATGTATAATACTGGAGTCACCGCCCCCTAGTGACCACTCCATAGAGATGTATAATACTGGAGTCACCGCCCCCTAGTGACCACTCCATAGAGATAAATAACACTGGAGTCACCGCCCCCTAGTGATCACTCCATAGAGATGTATAATACTGGAGTCACCGCCCCCTAGTGATCACTCCATAGAAATGTATAATACTGGAGTCACCGCCCCCTAGTGATCACTCCATATAAATGTATAATACTGGAGTCACCGCCCCCTAGTGACCACTCCATAGAGATGTATAATACTGGAGTCACCGCCCCTAGTGACCACTCCATAGAGATGTATTATACTGGAGTCACCGCCCCCTAGTGTCCACTCCATAGAGATGTATAATACTGGAGTCACCGCCCCCTAGTGACCACTCCATAGAGATGTATAATACTGGAGTCACCGCCCCCTAGTGACCACTCCATAGAAATGTATAATACTGGAATCACCGCCCCCTAGTGACCACTCCATAGAGATGTATAATACTGGAGTCACCGCCCCCTAGTGACCCCTCCATAGAGATGTATAATACTGGAGTCACCGCCCCCTAGTGACCCCTCCATAGAGATGTATAATACTGGAGTCACCGCCCCCTAGTGACCACTCCATTGAAATGTATAATACTGGAGTCACCGCCCCCTAGTGACCACTCCAAGAGATGTATAATACTGGAGTCACCGCCCCCTAGTGATCACTCCATAGAGATGTATAATACTGGAGTCACCGCCCCCTAGTGACCACTCCATAGAGATGTATAATACTGGAGTCACCGCCCCCTAGTGATCACTCCATAGAGATGTATAATACTGGAGTCACCGCCCCCTAGTGACCACTCCATAGAGATGTATAATACTGGAGTCACCGCCCCCTAGTGACAGCGCGATAGAAATGTATAATACTGGAGTCACTGCCCCCTAGTGACCCCTCCATAGAGATGTATAATACTGGAGTCACCGCCCCCTAGTGACCACTCCATAGAGATGTATAATACTGGAGTCACCGCCCCCTAGTGACCACTCCATAGAGATGTATAATACTGGAGTCACCGCCCCCTAGTGACCACTCCATAGAGATGTATAATACTGGAGTCACCGACACCTAGTGACCACTCCATAGAGATGTATAATACTGGAGTCACCGCCCCCTAGTGACCACTCCACAGAGATGTATAATACTGGAGTCACCGCCCCCTAGTGACCACTCCATAGAAATGTATAATACTGGAGTCACCGCCCCCTAGTGACCACTCCTTAGAAATGTATAATACTGGAGTCACCGCCCCCTAGTGACCACTCCATAGAGATGTATAATACTGGAGTCACCGCCCCCTAGTGACCACTCCATAGAGATGTATAATACTGGAGTCACCGCCCCCTAGTGACCCCTCCATAGAGATGTATAATACTGGAGTCACCGCCCCCTAGTGACCCCTCCATAGAAATGTAAAATACTGGAGTCACCGCCCCCCTATTGACCACTCCATAGAGATGTATAATACTGGAGTCACCGCCCCCTAGTGACCACTCCATAGAGATGTATAATACTGGAGTCACCGCCCCCTAGTGACCCCTCCATAGAGATGTATAATACTGGAGTCAACGCCCCCTAGTGACCACTCCATAGAAATGTATAATACTGGACTCACTGCCCCCTAGTGACCACTCCATAGAGATGTATAATACTGGAGTCACCGCCCCCTAGTGACCACTCCATAGAGATGTATAATACTGGAGTCACCGCCCCCTAGTGACCACTCCATAGAGATGTATAATACTGGAGTCACCGCCCCCTAGTGACCACTCCACAGAGATGTATAATACTGGAGTCACTGCCCCCTAGTGAGAACTCCATAGAAATGTATAATACTGGAGTCACCGCCCCCTAGTGACCAGTATTATGCATTTCTATGGAGTGGTCACTAGGGGGCGGTGACTCCAGTATTATACATTTCTATGGAGAGGTCACTAGGGGGCGGTGACTCCAGTATTATACATCTCTATGGAGTGGTCACTAGGGGGCGGTGACTCCAGTAGTACACATCTCTATGGAGTGATCACTAGGGGGCGGTGACTCCAGTATTATCATTTCTATGGAGTGGTCACTAGGGGCGGTGACTCCAGTATTATGTATCTCTATGGAGTGGTCACTAGGGGGCGGTGACTCCAGTATTACAAATCTCTATGGAGTGATCACTAGGGGGCGGTGACTCCAGTATTATGCATTTCTATGGAGTGGAGTCACCGCCCCCTAGTGATCACTCCATAGAGATACATAATACTGGAGTCATCGCCCCCTAGTGACCACTCCATAGAAATGATAATACTGGAGTCACCGCCCCCTAGTGACCACTCCAAGAGATTTATAATACTGGAGTCACCGCCCCCTAGTGACCACTCCACAGAGATGTATAATACTGGAGTCACCACCCCCTAGTGACCACTCCATAGAGATGTATAATACTGGAGTCACCGCCCCCTAATGACCACTCCATAGATATGTATAATACTGGAGTCACCGCCCCCTAGTGATCACTCCATAGAGATGTATAATACTGGAGTCACCGCCCCCTAGTGAGAACTCCATAGAGATGTATAATACTGGAGTCACTGCCCCCTAGTGAGAACTCCATAGAGATGTATAATACTGGAGTCACCGCCCCCTAGTGACCACTCCATAGAGATACATAATACTGGAGTCACCGCCCCCTAGTGATCACTCCATAGAGATGTATAAAACTGGAGTCACCGCCCCCTAGTGACCACTCCAAGAGATGTATAATACTGGAGTCAACGCCCCCTAGTGACCACTCCATAGAGATGTATAATACTGGAGTCACCGCCCCCTAGTGACCACTCCATAGAAATGTATAATACTGGAGTCACCCCCCCTAGTGACCACTCCATAGAGATGTATAATACTGGAGTCACCGCCCCCTAGTGACCACTCCATAGAGATGTATAATACTGGAGTCACCGCCCCCTAGTGACCACTCCATAGAGATGTATAATACTGGAGTCACTGCCCCCTAGTAAGAACTCCATAGAAATGTATAATACTGGAGTCACCGCCCCCTAGTGACCACTCCATAGAGATGTATAATACTGGAGTCACTGCCCCCTAGTAAGAACTCCATAGAAATGTATAATACTGGAGTCACCGCCCCCTAGTGACCACTCCATAGAAATGTATAATACTGGAGTCACTGCCCCCTAGTGATCACTCCATAGAAATGTATAATACTGGAGTCACTGCCCCCTAGTGACCACTCCATAGAAAGGTATAATACTGGAGTCACTGCCCCCTAGTGATCACTCCATAGACATACATAATACTGGAGTCACCGCCCCCTAGTGACCCCTCCATAGAGATGTATAATACTGGAGTCACCGTCCCCTAGTGACCACTCCATAGAGATGTATAATACTGGAGTCACCCACCGCCCCTAGTGACCACTCCATAGAGACGTATAATACTGGAGTCACCGCCCCCTAGTGACCACTCCATAGAGATGTATAATACTGGAGTCACCGCCCCCTAGTGACCACTCCATAGAGATGTATAATACTGGTGTCACCGCCCCCTAGTGACCACTCCACAGAGATGTATAATACTGGAGTCACCGCCCCCTAGTGACCACTCCATAGAGATGTATAATACTGGAGTCACCGCCCCCTAGTGACCACTCCATAGAGATGTATAATACTGGAGTCACCGCCCCCTAGTGACCACTCCATAGAGATATATAATACTGGAGTCACCGCCCCCTAGTGACCACTCCATAGAGATGTATAATACTGGAGTCACCGCCCCTAGTGACCACTCCATAGAGATGTGTAATACTGGAGTCACCGCCCCCTAGTGATCACTCCATAGAGATACATAATACTGGAGTCACCACCCCCTAGTGACCAATCCATAGATATGTATAATACTGGAGTCACCGCCCCCTAGTGACCACTCCATAGAAATGATAATACTAGAGTCACCGCCCCCTAGTGATCACTCCATAGAGATGTGTAATACTGGAGTCACCGCCCCCTAGTGACCACTCCAAGAGATGTATAATACTGGAGTCAACGCCCCCTAGTGACCACTCCATAGAGATATATAATACTGGAGTCACCGCCCCCTAGTGACCACTCCATAGAGATGTATAATACTGGAGTCACCGCCCCCTAGTGACCACTCCATAGAGATAAATAACACTGGAGTCACCGCCCCCTAGTGATCACTCCATAGAGATGTATAATACTGGAGTCCCCGCCCCCTAGTGATCACTCCATAGAAATGTATAATACTGGAGTCACCGCCCCCTAGTGACCACTCCATAGAGATGTATAATACTGGAGTCACCGCCCCCTAGTGACCACTCCAAGAGATGTATAATACTGGAGTCACCGCCCCCTTGTGACCTCTCCATAGGGATGTATAATACTGGAGTCACCGCCCCCTATTGACCACTCCATAGAGATGTATAATACTGGAGTCACGGCCCCCTAGTGACCACTCCATAGAGATGTATAATACTGGAGTCACCGCCCCCTAGTGACCCCTCCATAGAGATGTATAATACTGGAGTCAACGCCCCCTAGTGACCACTCCATAGAAATGTATAATACTGGACTCATTGCCCCCTAGTGACCACTCCATAGAAATGTATAATAGTGGAGTCCCCACCCCCTAGTGACCACTCCATAGAGATGTATAATACTGGAGTCACCGCCCCCTAGTGACCACTCCATAGAGATGTATAATACTGGAGTCACCGCCCCCTAGTGACCACTCCGTAGAGATGTATAATACTGGAGTCACCGCCCCCTAGTGACCACTCCGTAGAGATGTATAATACTGGAGTCACTGCCCCCTAGTGAGAACTCCATTGAAATATATAATACTGGAGTCACCGCCCCCTAGTGATCACTCCATAGAGATTTATAATACTGGAGTCAACGCCCCCTAGTGACCACTCTATAGAGATGTATAATACTGGAGTCACCGCCCCCTAGTGACCACTCCATAGAAATGCATAATACTGGAGTCACCGTCCCCTAGTGACCACTCCACAGAGATGTATAATACTGGAGTCACCGCCCCCTAGTGACCACTCCACAGAGATGTATAATACTGGAGTCCCCGCCCCCTAGTGATCACTCCATAGAGATGTGTAATACTGGAGTCACCGCCCCCTAGTGACCACTCCAAGAGATGTATAATACTGGAGTCAACGCCCCCTAGTGACCACTCCATAGAAATGTATAATACTGGAGTCACTGCCCCCTAGTGAGAACTCCATAGAAATGTATAATACTGGAGTCACTGCCCCCTAGTGATCACTCCATAGAGATGTATAATACTGGAGTCACTGCCCCCTAGTGAGAACTCCATAGAAATGCATAATACTGGGGTCACCGCCCCCTAGTGACCACTCCATAGAAATGTATAATACTGGAGTCACTGCCCCCTAGTGATCACTCCATAGAAATGTATAATACTGGAGTCACCGCCCCCTAGTGACCACTCCATAGAAATGTATAATACTGGAGTCACTGCCCCCTAGTGATCACTCCATAGAGATGTATAATACTGGAGTCACCGCCCCCTAGTGACCACTCTATAGAAACGTATAATACTGGAGTCACTGCCCCCTAGTGATCACTCCATAGAGATGTATAATACTGGAGTCACCGCCCCCTAGTGACCACTCCATAGAGATGTATAATACTGGAGTCACCGCCCCCTAGTGACCACTCTATAGAAACGTATAATACTGGAGTCACTGCCCCCTAGTGATCACTCCATAGAGATGTATAATACTGGAGTCACTGCCCCCTAGTGAGAACTCCATAGAAATGCATAATACTGGGGTCACCGCCCCCTAGTGACCACTCCATAGAAATGTATAATACTGGAGTCACTGCCCCCTAGTGATCACTCCATAGAAATGTATAATACTGGAGTCACCGCCCCCTAGTGACCACTCCATAGAGATGTATAATACTGGAGTCACTGCCCCCTAGTGATCACTCCATAGAGATGTATAATACTGGAGTCACCGCCCCCTAGTGACCACTCCATAGAGATAAATAACACTGGAGTCACCGCCCCCTAGTGATCACTCCATAGAGATGTATAATACTGGAGTCACCGCCCCCTAGTGACCACTCCATAGAGATGTATAATACTGGAGTCACCGCCCCTAGTGACCACTCCATAGAGATGTATTATACTGGAGTCACCGCCCCCTAGTGTCCACTCCATAGAGATGTATAATACTGGAGTCACCGCCCCCTAGTGACCACTCCATAGAGATGTATAATACTGGAGTCACCGCCCCCTAGTGACCACTCCAAGAGATGTATAATACTGAAGTCACCGCCCCCTTGTGACCTCTCCATAGGGATGTATAATACTGGAGTCACCGCCCCCTAGTGACCACTCCATAGATATGTATAATACTGGAGTCACCGCCCCCTAGTGACCACTCCATAGAGAGGTACAATACTGGAGTCACCGCCCCCTAGTGACCACTCCATAGAGATGTATAATACTGGAGTCACCGCCCCCTAGTGACCACTCCATAGATATGTATAATACTGGAGTCACTGCCCCCTAGTGACCACTCCATAGAGATGTATAAAACTGGAGTCACCGCCCCCTAGTGACCACTCCATAGAGATGTATAATACTGGAGTCACCGCCCCCTAGTGACCACTCCATAGAGATGTATAATACTGGAGTCACTGCCCCCTAGTGAGAACTCCATAGAAATGTATAATACTGGAGTCACCGCCCCCTAGTGACCACTCTATAGAAACGTATAATACTGGAGTCACCGCCCCCTAGTGACCACTCCATAGAGATGTATAATACTGGAGTCACTGCCCCCTAGTGAGAACTCCATAGAAATGCATAATACTGGGGTCACCGCCCCCTAGTGACCACTCCATAGAAATGTATAATACTGGAGTCACTGCCCCCTAGTGATCACTCCATAGAAATGTATAATACTGGAGTCACCGCCCCCTAGTGACCACTCCATAGAAATGTATAATACTGGAGTCACTGCCCCCTAGTGATCACTCCATAGAGATGTATAATACTGGAGTCACCGCCCCCTAGTGACCACTCCATAGAGATGTGTAATACTGGAGTCCCCGCCCCCTAGTGACCACTCCATAGAAATGTATAATACTGGAGTCACCGCCCCCTAGTGACCACTCCATAGAGATGTGTAATACTGGAGTCACCGCCCCCTAGTGACCACTCCATAGAAATGTATAATACTGGAGTCACCGCCCCCTAGTGACCACTCCATAGAGATGTATAATACTGGAGTCACCGCCCCCTAGTGACCACTCCATAGAGATGTGTAATACTGGAGTCACCGCCCCCTAGTGACCACTCCATAGAGATGTATAATACTGGAGTCACCGCCCCCTAGTGACCACTCCATAGAAATATATAATACTGGAGTCACCCACCGCCCCCTAGTGACCACTCCATAGAGATGTATAATACTGGAGTCACCGCCCCCTAGTGACCACTCCATAGAGATGTGTAATACTGGAGTCACCGCCCCCTAGTGACCACTCCATAGAGATGTATAATACTGGAGTCACCGCCCTCTAGTGACCTCTCCATAGAGATGTATAATACTGGAGTCACCGCCCCCTAGTGCCCACTCCATAGAGATGTAGAATACTGGAGTCACTGCCCCCTAGTGACCACTCCATAGAGACGTATAATACTGGAGTCACCCCCCCTAGTGACCACTCCACAGAGATGTATAATACTGGAGTCACCGCCCCCTAGTGACCACTCCATAGAGATGTATAATACTGGAGTCACCGCCCCCTAGTGACCACTCTATAGAAACGTATAATACTGGAGTCACCGCCCCCTAGTGACCACTCCATAGAGATGTATAATACTGGAGTCACCGCCCCCTAGTAAGAACTCCATAGAAATGTATAATACTGGAGTCACTGCCCCCTAGTGATCACTCCATAGAGATGTTTAATACTGGAGTCACTGCCCCCTAGTGAGAACTCCATAGAAATGCATAATACTGGGGTCACCGCCCCCTAGTGACCACTCCATAGAAATGTATAATACTGGAGTCACTGCCCCCTAGTGATCACTCCATAGAAATGTATAATACTGGAGTCACCGCCCCCTAGTGACCACTCCATAGAAATGTATAATACTGGAGTCACTGCCCCCTAGTGATCACTCCATAGAGATGTATAATACTGGAGTCACTGCCCCCTAGTGACCACTCCATAGAGATGTATAATACTGGAGTCACCGCCCCCTAGTGACCACTCCATAGAGATGTGTAATACTGGAGTCACCGCCCCCTAGTGACCACTCCATAGAAAAGTATAATACTGGAGTCACCGCCCCCTAGTGACCACTCCATAGAGATGTATAATACTGGAGTCACCGCCCCCTAGTGACCACTCCATAGAGATGTGTAATACTGGAGTCACCGCCCCCTAGTGACCACTCCATAGAGATGTATAATACTGGAGTCACCGCCCCTTAGTGACCACTCCATAGAAATATATAATACTGGAGTCACCCACCGCCCCCTAGTGACCACTCCATAGAGATGTATAATACTGGAGTCACCGCCCCCTAGTGACCACTCCATAGAGATGTGTAATACTGGAGTCACCGCCCCCTAGTGACCACTCCATAGAGATGTATAATACTGGAGTCACCGCCCTCTAGTGACCTCTCCATAGAGATGTATAATACTGGAGTCACCGCCCCCTAGTGCCCACTCCATAGAGATGTATAATACTGGAGTCACTGCCCCCTAGTGACCACTCCATAGAGACGTATAATACTGGAGTCACCCCCCCTAGTGACCACTCCACAGAGATGTATAATACTGGAGTCACCGCCCCCTAGTGACCACTCCATAGAGATGTATAATACTGGAGTCACCGCCCCCTAGTGACCACTCCATAGAGATGTATAATACTGGAGTCACCGCCCCCTAGTGACCACTCCATAGAGATGTATAATACTGGAGTCACCGCCCCCTAGTGACCACTCCATAGAGATGTATAATACTGGAGTCACCGCCCCCTAGTGACCACTCCATAGAGATGTATAATACTGGAGTCACCCACCGCCCCCTAGTGACCACTCCATAGAGATGTATAATACTGGAGTCACCCACCGCCCCCTAGTGACCACTCCATAGAGATGTATAATACTGGAGTCACCCACCGCCCCCTAGTGACCACTCCATAGAGATGTATAATACTGGAGTCAACGCCCCCTAGTGACCCCTCCATAGAAATGTATAATACTGGAGTCACTGCCCCCTAGTGACCACTCCATAGAGATACATAATACAGGAGTCAACGCCCCCTAGTGACCCCTCCATAGAAATGTATAATACTGGAGTCACTGCTCCCTAGTGACCACTCCATAGAGATACATAATACTGGTGTCACCGCCCCCTAGTGACCACTCCATAGAAATGTATAATACTGGAGTCACCGCCCCCTAGTGACCACTCCATAGAGATACATAATACTGGAGTCACCGCCCCCTAGTGATCACTCCATAGAAATGTATAATACTGGAGTCACCGCCCCCTAGTGACCACTCCATAGAAATGTATAATACTGGAGTCACCGCCCCCTAGTGACCACTCCATAGAAATGATAATACTGGAGTCACCGCCCCCTAGTGATCACTCCATAGAGATGTGTAATACTGGAGTCACCGCCCCCTAGTGACCACTCCAAGAGATGTATAATACTGGAGTCACCACCCCCTAGTGACCCCTCCATAGAAATGTATAATACTGGAGTCACCGCCCCCTAGTGACCACTCCATAGAAATGATAATACTGGAGTCACCGCCCCCTAGTGATCACTCCATAGAGATGTGTAATACTGGAGTCACCGCCCCCTAGTGACCACTCCAAGAGATGTATAATACTGGAGTCAACGCCCCCTAGTGACCACTCCATAGAGATGTATAATACTGGAGTCACCGCCCCCTAGTGACCACTCCATAGAAATGTATAATACTGAGTCACCGCCCCCTAGTGACCACTCCATAGAGAGACATAATACTGGAGTCACCACCCCTAGTGACCACTCCATAGAGATTTATAATACTGGAGTCACCCACCGCCCCCTAGTGACCTCTCCATAGAGATGTATAATACTGGAGTCACCGACCCCTAGTGACCACTCCATAGATATGTATAATACTGGAGTCAACTCCCCCTAGTGACCCCTCCATAGAGATGTATAATACTGGAGTCACTGCCCCCTAGTGACCACTCCATAGAAATGTATAATACTGGAGTCACCGCCCCCTAGTGACCACTCCATAGAGATGTATATTACTGGAGTCACCGCCCCCTAGTGACCACTCCATAGAGATGTATAATACTGGAGTCACCGCCCCCTAGTGACCACTCCATAGAAATGTATAATACTGGAGTCACCGCCCCCTAGTGACCACTCCATAGAAATGATAATACTGGAGTCACCGCCCCCTAGTGACCACTCCATAGAAATGCATAATACTGGAGTCACCGCCCCCTAGTGATCACTCCATAGAGATACATAATACTGGAGTCACCGCCCCCTAGTGACCACTCCATAGAGATGTAAAATACTGGAGTCACCAACCCCCTAGTGACCACTCCATAGAGATGTATAATACTGGAGTCACCGCCCCCTAGTGACCACTCCATAGAGACGTATAATACTGGAGTCACCCCCCCTAGTGACCACTCCATAGAAATGTATAATTCTGGAGTCACTGCCCCCTAGTGAGAACTCCATAGAAATGTATAATACTGGAGTCACCGCCCCCTAGTGACCACTCCATAGAAATGCATAATACTGGAGTCACCGCCCCCTAGTGACCACTCCATAGAAATGTATAATACTGGAGTCACCCACCGCCCCCTAGTGACCACTCCATAGAGATGTGTAATACTGGAGTCCCCGCCCCCTAGTGACCACTCCATAGAAATGTATAATACTGGAGTCACCGCCCCCTAGTGACCACTCCATAGAGATGTGTAATACTGGAGTCACCGCCCCCTAGTGACCACTCCATAGAAATGTATAATACTGGAGTCACCGCCCCCTAGTGACCACTCCATAGAGATGTATAATACTGGAGTCACTGCCCCCTAGTGACCACTCCATAGAGACGTATAATACTGGAGTCACCCCCCCTAGTGACCACTCCACAGAGATGTATAATACTGGAGTCACCGCCCCCTAGTGACCACTCCATAGAGATGTATAATACTGGAGTCACCGCCCCCTAGTGACCACTCCATAGAGATGTATAATACTGGAGTCACCGCCCCCTAGTGACCACTCCATAGAGATGTATAATACTGGAGTCACCGCCCCCTAGTGACCACTCCATAGAGATGTATAATACTGGAGTCACCGCCCCCTAGTGACCACTCCATAGAGATGTATAATACTGGAGTCACCGCCCCCTAGTGACCACTCCATAGAGATGTATAATACTGGAGTCACCCACCGCCCCCTAGTGACCACTCCATAGAGATGTATAATACTGGAGTCACTGCCCCCTAGTGACCACTCCATAGAAATGTATAATACTGGAGTCACCGCCCCCTAGTGACCACTCCATAGAGATGTATATTACTGGAGTCACCGCCCCCTAGTGACCACTCCATAGAGATGTATAATACTGGAGTCACCGCCCCCTAGTGACCACTCCATAGAAATGTATAATACTGGAGTCACCGCCCCCTAGTGACCACTCCATAGAAATGATAATACTGGAGTCACCGCCCCCTAGTGACCACTCCATAGAAATGCATAATACTGGAGTCACCGCCCCCTAGTGATCACTCCATAGAGATACATAATACTGGAGTCACCGCCCCCTAGTGACCACTCCATAGAAATGTATAATACTGGAGTCACCGCCCCCTAGTGACCACTCCATAGAGATACATAATACTGGAGTCACCGCCCCCTAGTGACCACTCCATAGAGATGTATAATACTGGAGTCACCGCCCCCTAGTGACCACTCCATAGAGATGTATAATACTGGAGTCACCGCCCCCTAGTGATCACTCCATAGAAATGTATAATACTGGAGTCACCGCCCCCTAGTGACCACTCCATAGAGATGTATAATACTAGAGTCAACGCCCCCTAGTGACCACTCCATAGAGATGTATAATACTAGAGTCAACGCCCCCTAGTGACCACTCCATAGAGATGTATAATACTGGAGTCACTGCCCCCTAGTGACCACTCCATAGAGATGTATAATACTGGAGTCACCGCCCTCTAGTGACCACTCCATAGAGATGTATAATACTGGAGTCACCCCCCCTAGTGACCACTCCATAGAGATGTATAATACTGGAGTCACCGCCCCCTAGTGACCACTCCATAGAAATGTATAATACTGGAGTCACCCCCCCTAGTGACCACTCCATAGAGATGTATAATACTGGAGTCACCCCCCCCTAGTGACCACTCCATAGAGATGTATAATACTGGAGTCACCCCCCCTAGTGACCACTCCATAGAGATGTATAATACTGGAGTCACCGCCCCCTAGTGACACCTCCATAGAAATGTATAATACTGGAGTCACCACCCCCTAGTGACCCCTCCATAGAGATGTATAATACTGGAGTCACTGCCCCCTAGTGATCACTTCATAGAGATGTATAATACTGGAGTCACCGCCCCCTAGTGACCCCTCCATAGAGATGTATAATACTGGAGTCACCCACCGCTCCCTAGTGACCACTTTATAGAGATGTATAATACTGGAGTCACTGCCCCCTAGTGACCACTCCATAGAGACGTATAATACTGGAGTCACCCCCCCTAGTGACCACTCCACAGAGATGTATAATACTGGAGTCACCGCCCCCTAGTGACCACTCCATAGAGATGTATAATACTGGAGTCACCGCCCCCTAGTGACCACTCCATAGAGATGTATAATACTGGAGTCACCGCCCCCTAGTGACCACTCCATAGAGATGTATAATACTGGAGTCGCCGCCCCCTAGTGACCACTCCATAGAGATGTATAATACTGGAGTCACCGCCCCCTAGTGACCACTCCATAGAGATGTATAATACTGGAGTCACCCACCGCCCCCTAGTGACCACTCCATAGAGATGTATAATACTGGAGTCACCCACCGCCCTCTAGTGACCACTCCATAGAAATGTATAATACTGGAGTCACTGCCCCCTAGTGACCACTCCATAGAAATGTATAATACTGGAGTCACCGCCCCCTAGTGACCACTCCATAGAGATGTATATTACTGGAGTCACCGCCCCCTAGTGACCACTCCATAGAGATGTATAATACTGGAGTCACCGCCCCCTAGTGACCACTCCATAGAAATGTATAATACTGGAGTCACCGCCCCCTAGTGACCACTCCATAGAAATGATAATACTGGAGTCACCGCCCCCTAGTGACCACTCCATAGAAATGCATAATACTGGAGTCACCGCCCCCTAGTGATCACTCCATAGAGATACATAATACTGGAGTCACCGCCCCCCTAGTGACCACTCCATAGAAATGTATAATACTGGAGTCACCGCCCCCTAGTGACCACTCCATAGAGATACATAATACTGGAGTCACCGCCCCCTAGTGACCACTCCATAGAGATGTATAATACTGGAGTCACCGCCCCCTAGTGACCACTCCATAGAGATGTATAATACTGGAGTCACCGCCCCCTAGTGATCACTCCATAGAAATGTATAATACTGGAGTCACCGCCCCCTAGTGACCACTCCATAGAGATGTATAATACTAGAGTCAACGCCCCCTAGTGACCACTCCATAGAGATGTATAATACTAGAGTCAACGCCCCCTAGTGACCACTCCATAGAGATGTATAATACTGGAGTCACTGCCCCCTAGTGACCACTTCATAGAGATGTATAATACTGGAGTCAACGCCCCCTAGTGACCACTCCATAGAGATGTATAATACTGGAGTCACCGCCCCCTAGTGACCACTCCATAAAAATGTATAACACTGGAGTCACCGCCCCCTAGTGACCACTCCCATAAAAATGTATAACACTGGAGTCACCGCCCCCCAGTGACCACTTCATAGAGATGTATAATACTAGAGTCAACGCCCCCTAGTGACCACTCCATAGAGATGTATAATACTGGAGTCACCGCCCCCTAGTGACCACTCCATAGAGATGTATAATACTGGAGTCACCCCCCCTAGTGACCACTCCATAGAGATGTATAATACTGGAGTCACCGCCCCCTAGTGACCACTCCATAGAAATGTATAATACTGGAGTCACCCCCCCTAGTGACCACTCCATAGAGATGTATAATACTGGAGTCACCGCCCCCTAGTGACCACTCCATAGAGATGTATAATACTGGAGTCACCCCCCTAGTGACCACTCCATAGAGATACATAATACTGGAGTCACCCCCCCCTAGTGACCACTCCATAGAGATGTATAATACTGGAGTCACCCCCCCTAGTGACCACTCCATAGAGATGTATAATACTGGAGTCACCGCCCCCTAGTGACACCTCCATAGAAATGTATAATACTGGAGTCACCACCCCCTAGTGACCCCTCCATAGAGATGTATAATACTGGAGTCACTGCCCCCTAGTGATCACTTCATAGAGATGTATAATACTGGAGTCACCACCCCCTAGTGACCACTCCATAGAGATACATAATACTGGAGTCACCGCCCCCTATTGATCACTCCATAGAAATGTATAATACTGGAGTCAAGGCCCCCTAGTGACCACTCCATAGAAATTTATAATACTGGAGTCACCGCCCCCTAGTGACCACTCCATAGAGATACATAATACTGGAGTCACCGCCCCCTAGTGACCACTCCATAGAAATGTATAATACTAGAGACACCGCCCCCTAGTGATCACTCCATAGAGATACATAATACTGGAGTAACCGCCCCCTAGTGACCACTCCATAGAAATGATAATACTGGAGTCACCGCCCCCTAGTGACCACTCTATAGAGATGTATAATACTGGAGTCACCGCCCCCTAGTGACCACTCCATAGAGATGTATAATACTGGAGTCACCGCCCCCTAGTGACCACTCCATAGAGATGTATAATACTGGAGTCACCGCCCCCTAGTGACAACTCCATAGAAATGTATAATACTGGAGTCACCGCCCCCTAGTGACCACTCCATAGAGATGTATAATACTGGAGTCACCCACCGCTCCCTAGTGACCACTTCATAGAGATGTATAATACTGGAGTCAACGCCCCCTAGTGACCACTCCATAGAGATGTATAATACTGGAGTCACCGCCCCCTAGTGACCACTCCATAAAAATGTATAACACTGGAGTCACTGCCCCCTAGTGACCACTCCATAAAAATGTATAACACTGGAGTCACCGCCCCCCAGTGACCACTTCATAGAGATGTATAATACTAGAGTCAACGCCCCCTAGTGACCACTCCATAGAGATGTATAATACTGGAGTCACCGCCCCCTAGTGACCACTCCATAGAGATGTATAATACTGGAGTCACCGCCCCCTAGTGACCACTCCATAGAGATGTATAATACTAGAGTCAACGCCCCCTAGTGACCACTCCATAGAGATGTATAATACTGGAGTCACCGCCCCCTAGTGACCACTCCATAGAGATGTATAATACTGGTGTCACCGCCCCCTAGTGACACCTCCATAGAAATGTATAATACTGGAGTCCACCACCCCCTAGTGACCCCTCCATAGAGATGTATAATACTGGAGTCACCGCCCCCCAGTGAGCCCTCCATAGAGAGACATAATACTGGAGTCACCGCCCCCTAGTGACCACTCCATAGAGATGTATAATACTGGAGTCACCGCCCCTAGTGACCACTCCATAGAGATGTATAATACTGGAGTCACCGCCCCCTAGTGACCACTCCATAAAAATGTATAATACTGGAGTCACCACCCCCTAGTGACCACTCCATAGAGATACATAATACTGGAGTCACCGCCCCCTATTGATCACTCCATAGAAATGTATAATACTGGAGTCACCGCCCCCTAGTGACCACTCCATAGAAATGCATAATACTGGAGTCACCGCCCCCTAGTGATCACTCCATAGAAATGTATAATACTGGAGTCACCGCCCCCTAGTGACCCCTTCATAGAAATGTATAATACTGGAGTCACCGCCCCCTAGTGACCACTCCATAGAGATACATAATACTGGAGTCACCGCCCTCTAGTGATCACTCCATAGAAATGTATAATACTGGAGTCACCGCCCCCTAGTGACCACTCCATAGAGATGTATAATACTGGAGTCACCGCCCCCTAGTGACCACTCCATAGAGATGTATAATACTGGAGTCACCCACCGCCCCCTAGTGACCACTCCATAGAGATGTATAATACTGGAGTCACTGCCCCCTAGTGACCACTCCATAGAAATGTATAATACTGGAGTCACCGCCCCCTAGTGACCACTCCATAGAGATGTATATTACTGGAGTCACCGCCCCCTAGTGACCACTCCATAGAGATGTATAATACTGGAGTCACCGCCCCCTAGTGACCACTCCATAGAAATGATAATACTGGAGTCACCGCCCCCTAGTGACCACTCCATAGAAATGTATAATACTGGAGTCACCGCCCCCTAGTGACCACTCCATAGAGATACATAATACTGGAGTCACCGCCCCCTAGTGACCACTCCATAGAGATGTATAATACTGGAGTCACCGCCCCCTAGTGATCACTCCATAGAAATGTATAATACTGGAGTCACCGCCCCCTAGTGACCACTCCATAGAGATGTATAATACTAGAGTCAACGCCCCCTAGTGACCACTCCATAGAGATGTATAATACTAGAGTCAACGCCCCCTAGTGACCACTCCATAGAGATGTATAATACTGGAGTCACTGCCCCCTAGTGACCACTCCATAGAGATGTATAATACTGGAGTCACCGCCCTCTAGTGACCACTCCATAGAGATGTATAATACTGGAGTCACCCCCCCTAGTGACCACTCCATAGAGATGTATAATACTGGAGTCACCGCCCCCTAGTGACCACTCCATAGAAATGTATAATACTGGAGTCACCCCCCCTAGTGACCACTCCATAGAGATGTATAATACTGGAGTCACCCCCCCCTAGTGACCACTCCATAGAGATGTATAATACTGGAGTCACCCCCCCTAGTGACCACTCCATAGAGATGTATAATACTGGAGTCACCGCCCCCTAGTGACACCTCCATAGAAATGTATAATACTGGAGTCACCACCCCCTAGTGACCCCTCCATAGAGATGTATAATACTGGAGTCACTGCCCCCTAGTGATCACTTCATAGAGATGTATAATACTGGAGTCACCGCCCCCTAGTGACCCCTCCATAGAGATGTATAATACTGGAGTCACCCACCGCTCCCTAGTGACCACTTTATAGAGATGTATAATACTGGAGTCACTGCCCCCTAGTGACCACTCCATAGAGACGTATAATACTGGAGTCACCCCCCCTAGTGACCACTCCACAGAGATGTATAATACTGGAGTCACCGCCCCCTAGTGACCACTCCATAGAGATGTATAATACTGGAGTCACCGCCCCCTAGTGACCACTCCATAGAGATGTATAATACTGGAGTCACCGCCCCCTAGTGACCACTCCATAGAGATGTATAATACTGGAGTCACCGCCCCCTAGTGACCACTCCATAGAGATGTATAATACTGGAGTCACCGCCCCCTAGTGACCACTCCACAGAGATGTATAATACTGGAGTCACTGCCCCCTAGTGACCACTCCATAGAGATGTATAATACTGGAGTCACCGCCCCCTAGTGACCACTCCATAGAGATGTATAATACTGGAGTCACCGCCCCCTAGTGACCACTCCACAGAGATGTATAATACTGGAGTCACCGCCCCCTAGTGACCACTCCATAGAGATGTATAATACTGGAGTCACCCACCGCCCCCTAGTGACCACTCCATAGAGATGTATAATACTGGAGTCACCCACCGCCCTCTAGTGACCACTCCATAGAAATGTATAATACTGGAGTCACTGCCCCCTAGTGACCACTCCATAGAAATGTATAATACTGGAGTCACCGCCCCCTAGTGACCACTCCATAGAGATGTATATTACTGGAGTCACCGCCCCCTAGTGACCACTCCATAGAGATGTATAATACTGGAGTCACCGCCCCCTAGTGACCACTCCATAGAAATGATAATACTGGAGTCACCGCCCCCTAGTGACCACTCCATAGAAATGCATAATACTGGAGTCACCGCCCCCTAGTGATCACTCCATAGAGATACATAATACTGGAGTCACCGCCCCCTAGTGACCACTCCATAGAAATGTATAATACTGGAGTCACCGCCCCCTAGTGACCACTCCATAGAGATACATAATACTGGAGTCACCGCCCCCTAGTGACCACTCCATAGAGATGTATAATACTGGAGTCACCGCCCCCTAGTGACCACTCCATAGAGATGTATAATACTGGAGTCACCGCCCCCTAGTGATCACTCCATAGAAATGTATAATACTGGAGTCACCGCCCCCTAGTGACCACTCCATAGAGATGTATAATACTAGAGTCAACGCCCCCTAGTGACCACTCCATAGAGATGTATAATACTAGAGTCAACGCCCCCTAGTGACCACTCCATAGAGATGTATAATACTGGAGTCACTGCCCCCTAGTGACCACTTCATAGAGATGTATAATACTGGAGTCACCGCCCTCTAGTGACCACTCCATAGAGATGTATAATACTGGAGTCACCCCCCCTAGTGACCACTCCATAGAGATGTATAATACTGGAGTCACCGCCCCCTAGTGACCACTCCATAGAAATGTATAATACTGGAGTCACCCCCCCTAGTGACCACTCCATAGAGATGTATAATACTGGAGTCACCCCCCCCTAGTGACCACTCCATAGAGATGTATAATACTGGAGTCACCCCCCCTAGTGACCACTCCATAGAGATGTATAATACTGGAGTCACCGCCCCCTAGTGACACCTCCATAGAAATGTATAATACTGGAGTCACCACCCCCTAGTGACCCCTCCATAGAGATGTATAATACTGGAGTCACTGCCCCCTAGTGATCACTTCATAGAGATGTATAATACTGGAGTCACCGCCCCCTAGTGACCCCTCCATAGAGATGTATAATACTGGAGTCACCCACCGCTCCCTAGTGACCACTTTATAGAGATGTATAATACTGGAGTCACCGCCCCCTAGTGACCACTCCATAGAGATGTATAATACTGGAGTCACTGCCCCCTAGTGACCACTCCATAGAGATGTATAATACTGGAGTCACTGCCCCCTAGTGATCACTTCATAGAGATGTATAATACTGGAGTCACCGCCCCCTAGTGACCCCTCCATAGAGATGTATAATACTGGAGTCACCACCCCCTAGTGACCACTCCATAGAGATACATAATACTGGAGTCACCGCCCCCTATTGATCACTCCATAGAAATGTATAATACTGGAGTCAAGGCCCCCTAGTGACCACTCCATAGAAATTCATAATACTGGAGTCACCGCCCCCTAGTGACCACTCCATAGAGATACATAATACTGGAGTCACCGCCCCCTAGTGACCACTCCATAGAAATGTATAATACTAGAGACACCGCCCCCTAGTGATCACTCCATAGAGATACATAATACTGGAGTAACCGCCCCCTAGTGACCACTCCATAGAAATGATAATACTGGAGTCACCGCCCCCTAGTGACCACTCTATAGAGATGTATAATACTGGAGTCACCGCCCCCTAGTGACCACTCCATAGAGATGTATAATACTGGAGTCACCGCCCCCTAGTGACCACTCCATAGAGATGTATAATACTGGAGTCACCGCCCCCTAGTGACCACTCCATAGAGATGTATAATACTGGAGTCACCGCCCCCTAGTGACAACTCCATAGAAATGTATAATACTGGAGTAACTGCCCCCTAGTGACCACTCCATTGAGATGTATAATTCTGGAGTCACCGCCCCCTAGTGACCACTCCATAGAAATGTATAATACTGGAGTCACCGCCCCCTAGTGACCACTCCATAGAGATGTATAATACTGGAGTCACCCACCGCTCCCTAGTGACCACTTCATAGAGATGTATAATACTGGAGTCAACGCCCCCTAGTGACCACTCCATAGAGATGTATAATACTGGAGTCACCGCCACCTAGTGATCACTTCATAGAAATGTATAATATTGGAGTCACCGCCCCCCAGTGACCACTTCATAGAGATGTATAATACTAGAGTCAACGCCCCCTAGTGACCACTCCATAGAGATGTATAATACTGGAGTCACCGCCCCCTAGTGACCACTCCATAGAGATGTATAATACTGGAGTCACCGCCCCCTAGTGACCACTCCATAGAGATGTATAATACTAGAGTCAACGCCCCCTAGTGACCACTCCATAGAGATGTATAATACTGGAGTCACCGCCCCCTAGTGACACCTCCATAGAAATGTATAATACTGGAGTCACCACCCCCTAGTGACCCCTCCATAGAGATGTATAATACTGGAGTCACCGCCCCCCAGTGAGCCCTCCATAGAGAGACATAATACTGGAGTCACCGCCCCCTAGTGACCACTCCATAGAGATGTATAATACTGGAGTCACCGCCCCCTAGTGACCACTCCATAAAAATGTATAATACTGGAGTCACCACCCCCTAGTGACCACTCCATAGAGATACATAATACTGGAGTCACCGCCCCCTATTGATCACTCCATAGAAATGTATAATACTGGAGTCACCGCCCCCTAGTGACCACTCCATAGAAATGCATAATACTGGAGTCACCGCCCCCTAGTGATCACTCCATAGAAATGTATAATACTGGAGTCACCGCCCCCTAGTGACCCCTCCATAGAAATGTATAATACTGGAGTCACCGCCCCCTAGTGACCACTCCATAGAGATACATAATACTGGAGTCACCGCCCCCTAGTGATCACTCCATAGAAATGTATAATACTGGAGTCACCGCCCCCTAGTGACCACTCCATAGAAATGTATAATACTGGAGTCACCACCCCCTAGTGATCACTCCATAGAAATGTATAATACAGGAGTCACCGGCCCCTAGTGACCACTCCATAGAGATGTATAATACTGGAGTCACTGCCCCCTAGTGACCACTCTATAGAGATGTGTAATACTGGAGTCACCGCCCCCTAGTGACCACTCCATAGAGAGGTATAATACTGGAGTACCGCCCCCTAGTGACCACTCCATAGAAATGTATAATACTGGAGTCACCGCCCCCTAGTGACCACTCCATAGAGAGGTATAATACTGGAGTACCGCCCCCTAGTGACCACTTCATAGAAATGTATAATACTGGAGTCACCGCCCCCTCGTGACCACTCCATAGAGATGTATAATACTGGAGTCACTGCCCCCTAGTGACAACTTCATAGAGATGTATAATACTGGAGTCACCGCCCCCTAGTGACCACTCCATAGAGAGACATAATACTGGAGTCACCGCCCCCTAGTGACCACTCCATAGAGATGTAGAATACTGGAGTCACCGCCCCCTAGTGACCACTCCAAGAGATGTATAATACTGGAGTCACCGCCCCCTAGTGACCACTCCATAGAAATGTATAATACTGGAGTCAACTCCCCCTAGTGACCCCTCCATAGAGATGTATAATACTGGAGTCACCGCCCCCTAGTGACCACTCCATAGAGATGTATATTACTGGAGTCACCGCCCCCTAGTGACCACTCCATAGAGATGTATAATACTGGAGTCACCGCCCCCTAGTGACCACTCCACAGAGATGTATAATACTGGAGTCACCGCCCCCTAGTGATCACTCCATAGAGATGTGTAATACTGGAGTCACCGCCCCCTAGTGACCACTCCATAGAAATGATAATACTGGAGTCACCGCCCCCTAGTGACCACTCCATAGAAATGATAATACTGGAGTCACCGCCCCCTAGTGACCACTCCATAGAAATGTATAATACTGGAGTCACCGCCCCCTAGTGACCACTCCATAGAGATACATAATACTGGAGTCACCGCCCCCTAGTGACCACTCCATAGAAATGATAATACTGGAGTCATCGCCCCCTAGTGACCACTCCATAGAGATGTATAATACTGGAGTCACCGCCCCCTAGTGACCACTCCATAGAGATACATAATACTGGAGTCACCGCCCCCTAGTGACCACTCCATAGAAATGATAATACTGGGGTCACCGCCCCCTAGTGACCACTCCATAGAAATGATAATACTGGAGTCACCGCCCCCTAGTGACCACTCCATAGAGATACATAATATTGGAGTCACCGCCCCCTAGTGACCACTCCATGGAGATGTATAATACCGGAGTCACCCATCGCCCCCTAGTGACCACTCCATAGAGATGTATAATACTGGAGTCAATGCCCCCTAGTGACCCCTCCATAGAAATGTATAATACTGGAGTCAATGCCCCCTAGTGACCCCTCCATAGAAATGTATAATACTGGAGTCACTGCCCCCTAGTGACCACTCCATAGAGATGTATAATACTGGAGTCACCCACCGCCCCCTAGTGACCACTCCATAGAGATGTATAATACTGGAGTCAATGCCCCCTAGTGACCCCTCCATAGAGATGTATAATACTGGAGTCAATGCCCCCTAGTGACCCCTCCATAGAAATGTATAATACTGGAGTCACTGCCCCCTAGTGACCACTCCATAGAGATGTATAATACTGGAGTCACCCACCGCCCCCTAGTGACCACTCCATAGAGATGTATAATACTGGAGTCACCGCCCCCTAGTGACCACTCCATTGAGATGTATAATACTGGAGTCACTGCCCCCTAGTGACCACTCCATAGAGATGTATAATACTGGAGTCACCCACCGCCCCCTAGTGACCACTCCATAGAGATGTATAATACTCGAGTCACCCACCGCTCCCTAGTGACCACTTCATAGAGATGTATAATACTGGAGTCACTGCCCCCTAGTGATCACTTCATAGAGATGTATAATACTGGAGTCACCGCCCCCTAGTGACCCCTCCATAGAGATGTATAATACTGGAGTCACCGCCCCCTAGTGACCACTCCATAGAGAGACATAATACTGGAGTCACCGCCCCCTAGTGACCACTCCATAGAGATAAATAATACTGGAGTCACCTCCCCCTAGTGACCACTCCATAGAAATGTATAATACTGGAGTCACCACCCCCTAGTGACCACTCCATAGAGATACATAATACTGGAGTCACCGCCCCCTATTGATCACTCCATAGAAATGTATAATACTGGAGTCACGGCCCCCTAGTGACCACTCCATAGAGAGACATAATACTGGAGTCACCGCCCCCTAGTGACCACTCCATAGAGATACATAATACTGGAGTCACCGCCCCCTAGTGACCCCTCCATAGAAATGTATAATACTGGAGTCACCGCCCCCTAGTGACCACTCCATAGAGATGTATAATACTGGAGTCACCGCCCCCTAGTGACCACTCCATAGAGATGTATAATACTGGAGTCACCGCCCCCTAGTGACCACTCCATAGAGATACATAATACTGGAGTCACCGCCCCCTAGTGACCACTCCATAGAAATGTTAATACTGGAGTCACCGCCCCCTAGTGACCACTCCATAGAAATGCATAATACTGGAGTCACCGCCCCCTAGTGATCACTCCATAGAGATGTGTAATACTGGAGTCACCGCCCCCTAGTGACCACTCCATAGAGATACATAATACTGGAGTAACCGCCCCCTAGTGACCACTCCATAGAAATGATAATACTGGAGTCACCGCCCCCTAGTGACCACTCCATAGAGATGTATAATACTGGAGTCACCGCCCCCTAGTGACCACTCCATAGAGATGTATAATACTGGAGTCACCGCCCCCTAGTGACCACTCCATAGAGATGTATAATACTGGAGTCACCGCCCCCTAGTGACAACTCCATAGAAATGTATAATACTGGAGTAACTGCCCCCTAGTGACCACTCCATTGAGATGTATAATTCTGGAGTCACCGCCCCCTAGTGACCACTCCATAGAAATGTATAATACTGGAGTCACCCACCGCCCCCTAGTGACCACTCCATAGAGATGTATAATACTGGAGTCACCCACCGCTCCCTAGTGATCACTTCATAGAAATGTATAATACTGGAGTCACCGCCCCCTAGTGACCCCTCCATAGAAATGTATAATACTGGAGTCACTGCCCCCCAGTGACCACTTCATAGAGATGTATAATACTGGAGTCAACGCCCCCTAGTGACCACTCCATAGAGATGTATAATACTGGAGTCACCGCCCCCTAGTGACCACTCCATAGAGATGTATAATACTGGAGTCACCGCCCCCTAGTGACCACTCCATAGAGATGTATAATACTAGAGTCAACGCCCCCTAGTGACCACTCCATAGAGATGTATAATACTGGAATCACCGCCCCCTAGTGACCACTCCATAGAGATGTATAATACTGGAGTCACCGCTCCCTAGTGACCACTCCATAGAGATGTATAATACTGGAGTCACCCCCCCTAGTGACCACTCCATAGAGATGTATAATACTGGAGTCACCGCCCCCTAGTGACCACTCCATAGAAATGTATAATACTGGAGTCACCCCCCCTAGTGACCACTCCATAGAGATGTATAATACTGGAATCACCGCCCCCTAGTGACACCTCCATAGAAATGTATAATACTGGAGTCACCACCCCCTAGTGACCCCTCCATAGAGATGTATAATACTGGAGTCACCGCCCCCTAGTGACCACTCCATAGAGATACATAATACTGGAGTCACCTCCCCCTAGTGACCACTCCATAGAGATACATAATACTGGAGTCACCTCCCCCTAGTGACCACTCCATAGAGATGTATAATACTGGAGTCACCGCCCCCTAGTGACCACTCCATAGAAATGTATAATACTGGAGTCACCACCCCCTAGTGACCACTCCATAGAGATACATAATACTGGAGTCACCTCCCCCTAGTGACCCCTCCATAGAAATGTATAATACTGGAGTCACCACCCCCTAGTGATCACTCCATAGAGATGTATAATACTGGAGTCACCGCCCCCTAGTGACCACTCCATAGAGATGTATAATACTGGAGTCACCGCCCCCTAGTGACCACTCCATAGAGATGTATAATACTGGAGTCACCGCCCCCTAGTGACCACTCCATAGAGATGTATAATACTGGAGTCACCGCCCCCTAGTGACCACTCCATAGAGATGTATAATACTGGAGTCACCGCCCCCTAGTGACCACTCCATAGAAATGTATAATACTGGAGTCACCCACCGCCCCCTAGTGACCACTCCATGGAGATGTATAATACTGGAGTCACCCACCGCCCCCTAGTGACCACTCCATAGAGATGTATAATACTGGAGTCACCCACCGCCCCCTAGTGACCCCTCCATAGAGATGTATAATACTGGAGTCAATGCCCCCTAGTGACCCCTCCATAGAAATGTATACTACTGGAGTCACTGCCCCCTAGTGACCACTCCATAGAGATGTATAATACTGGAGTCACCCACCGCCCCTAGTGATCACTCCATAGAAATGTATAATACTGGAGTCACCCACCGCCCCCTAGTGACCACTCCATAGAGATGTATAATACTGGAGTCACCGCCCCCTAGTGACCACTCCATTGAGATGTATAATACTGGAGTCACTGCCCCCTAGTGACCACTCCATAGAGATGTATAATACTGGAGTCACCGCCCCCTAGTGACCACTCCATAGAGATGTATAATACTGGAGTCACCGCCCCCTAGTGTCCACTCCATAGAGATGTATAATACTGGAGTCACCGCCCCCTAGTGACCACTCCATAGAGATGTATAATACTAGAGTCACCGCCCCCTAGTGACCACTCCATAGAGATGTATAATACTAGAGTCACCGCCCCCTAGTGACCACTCAATAGAGATGTATAATACTAGAGTCACCGCCCCCTAGTGATCACTCCATAGAAATTTATAATACTGGAGTCACCACCCCCTAGTGACCCCTCCATAGAAATGTATAATACTGGAGTCACCGCCCCCTAGTGACCACTCCATAGAAATGTATAATACTGGAGTCCCCACCCCCTAGTGACCCCTCCATAGAGATGTATAATACTGAAGTCACCCACCGCCCCCTAGTGACCCCTCCATAGAAATGTATAATACTGGAGTCACCGCCCCCTAGTGACCACTCCATAGAGATGTATAATACTGGAGTCACCGCCCCCTAGTGACCACTCCACAGAGATGTATAATACTGGAGTCACCACCCCCTAGTGACCACTCCATAGAAATGTATAATACTGGAGTCACCCCCCCTAGTGACCACTCCATAGAGATACATAATACTGGAGTCCCAGCCCCCTAGTGATCACTCCATAGAAATGTATAATACAGGAGTCACCGCCCCCTAGTGACCACTTCATAGAGATGTATAATACTGGAGTCACCGCCCCCTAGTGACCACTCCATAGAGATGTATAATACTGGAGTCACCACCCCCTAGTGACCACTCCATAGAGATGTATAATACTGGAGTCACCGCCCCCTAGTGACCACTCCATAGAAATGTATAATACTGGAGTCACCCACCGCCCCCTAGTGACCACTCCATGGAGATGTATAATACTGGAGTCACCCACCGCCCCCTAGTGACAACTCCATAGAGATGTATAATACTGGAGTCACCCACCGCCCCCTAGTGACCCCTCCATAGAGATGTATAATACTGGAGTCAATGCCCCCTAGTGACCCCTCCATAGAAATGTATAATACTGGAGTCACTGCCCCCTAGTGACCACTCCATAGAGATGTATAATACTGGAGTCACCCACCGCCCCTAGTGATCACTCCATAGAAATGTATAATACTGGAGTCACCCACCGCCCCCTAGTGACCACTCCATAGAGATGTATAATACTGGAGTCACCGCCCCCTAGTGACCACTCCATTGAGATGTATAATACTGGAGTCACTGCCCCCTAGTGACCACTCCATAGAGATGTATAATACTGGAGTCACCGCCCCCTAGTGACCACTCCATAGAGATGTATAATACTGGAGTCACCGCCCCCTAGTGACCACTCCATAGAAATTTATAATACTGGAGTCACCGCCCCCTAGTGTCCACTCCATAGAGATGTATAATACTGGAGTCACCGCCCCCTAGTGACCACTCCATAGAGATGTATAATACTAGAGTCACCGCCCCCTAGTGATCACTCCATAGAAATTTATAATACTGGAGTCACCACCCCCTAGTGACCCCTCCATAGAGATGTATAATACTGAAGTCACCCACCGCCTCCTAGTGACCCCTCCATAGAAATGTATAATACTGGAGTCACCGCCCCCTAGTGACCACTCCATAGAGATGTATAATACTGGAGTCACCGCCCCCTAGTGACCACTCCACAGAGATGTATAATACTGGAGTCACCACCCCCTAGTGACCACTCCATAGAAATGTATAATACTGGAGTCACCCCCCCTAGTGACCACTCCATAGAGATACATAATACTGGAGTCCCAGCCCCCTAGTGATCACTCCATAGAAATGTATAATACAGGAGTCACCGCCCCCTAGTGACCACTTCATAGAGATGTATAATACTGGAGTCACCGCCCCCTAGTGACCACTCCATAGAGATGTATAATACTGGAGTCACTGCCCCCTAGTGACCACTCTATAGAGATGTGTAATACTGGAGTCACCGCCCCCCTAGTGACCACTCCATAGAGAGGTATAATACTGGAGTACCGCCCCCTAGTGACCACTCCATAGAAATGTATAATACTGGAGTCACCGCCCCCTAGTGACCACTCCATAGAAATGTATAATACTGGAGTCACCGCCCCCTAGTGACCACTCCATAGAGATGTAGAATACTGGAGTCACCGCCCCCTAGTGACCACTCCAAGAGATGTATAATACTGGAGTCACCGCCCCCTAGTGACCACTCCATAGAAATGTATAATACTGGAGTCACCGCCCCCTAGTGACCACTCCATAGAGATGTATAATACTGGAGTCACCGCCCCCTAGTGACCACTCTATAGAGATGTATAATACTGGAGTCACCGCCCCCTAGTGACCACTCCATAGAGACGTATAATACTGGAGTCACCCCCCCTAGTGACCACTCCATAGAGATACATAATACTGGAGTCACCGCCCCCTAGTGACCACTCCATAGAGATGTATAATACTGGAGTCACCCACCGCCCCCTAGTGACCACTCCATAGAAATGTATAATACTGGAGTTACCCACCACCCCCTAGTGACCACTCCATAGAGAGGTATAATACTGGAGTCACCGCCCCCTAGTGACCACTCCATAGAAATGTATAATACTGGAGTCACCGCCCCCTAGTGACCACTCCATAGAAATGTATAATACTGGAGTCACCCACCGCCCCCTAGTGACCACTCCATAGAAATGTATAATACTGGAGTCACCCACCGCCCCCTAGTGACCACTCCATAGAGATGTATAATACTGGAGTCACCGCCCCCTAGTGACCCCTCCATAGAAATGTATAATACTGGAGTCACCCACCGCCCCCTAGTGACCACTCCATAGAGATGTATAATACTGGAGTCACCGCCCCCTAGTGATCACTCCATAGAAATGTATAATACTGGAGTCACCCACCGCCCCCTAGTGACCACTCCATAGAGTTGTATAATACTGGAGTCACCGCCCCCTAGTGACCACTCCATAGAGATGTATAATACTGGAGTCACCGCCCCCTAGTGACCACTCCATAGAGATGTATAATACTGGAGTCACCGCTCCCTAGTGACCACTCCATAGAGATGTATAATACTGGAGTCACCGCCCCCTAGTGACCACTCCATAGAGAGGTATAATACTGGAGTCACCGCCCCCTAGTGACCACACCATAGAGATGTATAATACTGGAGTCACCGCCCCCTAGTGACCACTCCATAGAGAGGTATAATACTGGAGTCACCGCCCCCTAGTGACCACACCATAGAGATGTATAATACTGGAGTCACCGCCCCCTAGTGACCACTCCATAGAGACGTATAATACTGGAGTCACCCCCCCTAGTGACCACTCCATAGAAATGTATAATTCTGCAGTCACTGCCCCCTAGTGACCACTCCATAGAAATGTATAATACTGGAGTCACCGCCCCCTAGTGACCACTCCATAGAAATGCATAATACTGGAGTCACCGCCCCCTAGTGATCACTCCATAGAGATGTATAATACTGGAGTCACCGCCCCCTAGTGATCACTCCATAGAGATGTATAATACTGGAGTCACCGCCCCCTAGTGACCACTCCATAGAGATGTATAATACTGGAGTCACCGCCCCCTAGTGACCACTCCATAGAAATGTATAATACTGGAGTCACCCACCGCCCCCTAGTGACCACTCCATGGAGATGTATAATACTGGAGTCACCCACCGCCCCCTAGTGACCACTCCATAGAGATGTATAATACTGGAGTCACCCACCGCCCCCTAGTGACCCCTCCATAGAGATGTATAATACTGGAGTCAATGCCCCCTAGTGACCCCTCCATAGAAATGTATAATACTGGAGTCACTGCCCCCTAGTGACCACTCCATAGAGATGTATAATACTGGAGTCACCCACCGCCCCTAGTGATCACTCCATAGAAATGTATAATACTGGAGTCACCCACCGCCCCCTAGTGACCACTCCATAGAGATGTATAATACTGGAGTCACCGCCCCCTAGTGACCACTCCATTGAGATGTATAATACTGGAGTCACTGCCCCCTAGTGACCACTCCATAGAGATGTATAATACTGGAGTCACCGCCCCCTAGTGACCACTCCATAGAGATGTATAATACTGGAGTCACCGCCCCCTAGTGTCCACTCCATAGAGATGTATAATACTGGAGTCACCGCCCCCTAGTGACCACTCCATAGAGATGTATAATACTAGAGTCACCGCCCCCTAGTGACCACTCCATAGAGATGTATAATACTAGAGTCACCGCCCCCTAGTGACCACTCAATAGAGATGTATAATACTAGAGTCACCGCCCCCTAGTGATCACTCCATAGAAATTTATAATACTGGAGTCACCACCCCCTAGTGACCCCTCCATAGAAATGTATAATACTGGAGTCACCGCCCCCTAGTGACCACTCCATAGAAATGTATAATACTGGAGTCCCCACCCCCTAGTGACCCCTCCATAGAGATGTATAATACTGAAGTCACCCACCGCCCCCTAGTGACCCCTCCATAGAAATGTATAATACTGGAGTCACCGCCCCCTAGTGACCACTCCATAGAGATGTATAATACTGGAGTCACCGCCCCCTAGTGACCACTCCACAGAGATGTATAATACTGGAGTCACCACCCCCTAGTGACCACTCCATAGAAATGTATAATACTGGAGTCACCCCCCCTAGTGACCACTCCATAGAGATACATAATACTGGAGTCCCAGCCCCCTAGTGATCACTCCATAGAAATGTATAATACAGGAGTCACCGCCCCCTAGTGACCACTTCATAGAGATGTATAATACTGGAGTCACCGCCCCCTAGTGACCACTCCATAGAGATGTATAATACTGGAGTCACCACCCCCTAGTGACCACTCCATAGAGATGTATAATACTGGAGTCACCGCCCCCTAGTGACCACTCCATAGAAATGTATAATACTGGAGTCACCCACCGCCCCCTAGTGACCACTCCATGGAGATGTATAATACTGGAGTCACCCACCGCCCCCTAGTGACCACTCCATAGAGATGTATAATACTGGAGTCACCCACCGCCCCCTAGTGACCCCTCCATAGAGATGTATAATACTGGAGTCAATGCCCCCTAGTGACCCCTCCATAGAAATGTATAATACTGGAGTCACTGCCCCCTAGTGACCACTCCATAGAGATGTATAATACTGGAGTCACCCACCGCCCCTAGTGATCACTCCATAGAAATGTATAATACTGGAGTCACCCACCGCCCCCTAGTGACCACTCCATAGAGATGTATAATACTGGAGTCACCGCCCCCTAGTGACCACTCCATTGAGATGTATAATACTGGAGTCACTGCCCCCTAGTGACCACTCCATAGAGATGTATAATACTGGAGTCACCGCCCCCTAGTGACCACTCCATAGAGATGTATAATACTGGAGTCACCGCCCCCTAGTGACCACTCCATAGAAATTTATAATACTGGAGTCACCGCCCCCTAGTGTCCACTCCATAGAGATGTATAATACTGGAGTCACCGCCCCCTAGTGACCACTCCATAGAGATGTATAATACTAGAGTCACCGCCCCCTAGTGATCACTCCATAGAAATTTATAATACTGGAGTCACCACCCCCTAGTGACCCCTCCATAGAAATGTATAATACTGGAGTCACCGCCCCCTAGTGACCACTCCATAGAAATGTATAATACTGGAGTCCCCACCCCCTAGTGACCCCTCCATAGAGATGTATAATACTGAAGTCACCCACCGCCTCCTAGTGACCCCTCCATAGAAATGTATAATACTGGAGTCACCGCCCCCTAGTGACCACTCCATAGAGATGTATAATACTGGAGTCACCGCCCCCTAGTGACCACTCCACAGAGATGTATAATACTGAAGTCACCCACCGCCTCCTAGTGACCACTCCATAGAAATGTATAATACTGGAGTCACCCCCCTAGTGACCACTCCATAGAGATACATAATACTGGAGTCCCAGCCCCCTAGTGATCACTCCATAGAAATGTATAATACAGGAGTCACCGCCCCCCTAGTGACCACTTCATAGAGATGTATAATACTGGAGTCACCGCCCCCTAGTGACCACTCCATAGAGATGTATAATACTGGAGTCACTGCCCCCTAGTGACCACTCTATAGAGATGTGTAATACTGGAGTCACCGCCCCCCTAGTGACCACTCCATAGAGAGGTATAATACTGGAGTACCGCCCCCTAGTGACCACTCCATAGAAATGTATAATACTGGAGTCACCGCCCCCTAGTGACCACTCCATAGAAATGTATAATACTGGAGTCACCGCCCCCTAGTGACCACTCCATAGAGATGTAGAATACTGGAGTCACCGCCCCCTAGTGACCACTCCAAGAGATGTATAATACTGGAGTCACCGCCCCCTAGTGACCACTCCATAGAAATGTATAATACTGGAGTCACCGCCCCCTAGTGACCACTCCATAGAGATGTATAATACTGGAGTCACCGCCCCCTAGTGACCACTCTATAGAGATGTATAATACTGGAGTCACCGCCCCCTAGTGACCACTCCATAGAGACGTATAATACTGGAGTCACCCCCCCTAGTGACCACTCCATAGAGATACATAATACTGGAGTCACCGCCCCCTAGTGACCACTCCATAGAGATGTATAATACTGGAGTCACCCACCGCCCCCTAGTGACCACTCCATAGAAATGTATAATACTGGAGTTACCCACCACCCCCTAGTGACCACTCCATAGAGAGGTATAATACTGGAGTCACCGCCCCCTAGTGACCACTCCATAGAAATGTATAATACTGGAGTCACCGCCCCCTAGTGACCACTCCATAGAAATGTATAATACTGGAGTCACCCACCGCCCCCTAGTGACCACTCCATAGAGATGTATAATACTGGAGTCACCGCCCCCTAGTGACCCCTCCATAGAAATGTATAATACTGGAGTCACCCACCGCCCCCTAGTGACCACTCCATAGAGATGTATAATACTGGAGTCACCGCCCCCTAGTGATCACTCCATAGAAATGTATAATACTGGAGTCACCCACCGCCCCCTAGTGACCACTCCATAGAGTTGTATAATACTGGAGTCACCGCCCCCTAGTGACCACTCCATAGAGATGTATAATACTGGAGTCACCGCCCCCTAGTGACCACTCCATAGAGATGTATAATACTGGAGTCACCGCTCCCTAGTGACCACTCCATAGAGATGTATAATACTGGAGTCACCGCCCCCTAGTGACCACTCCATAGAGATGTATAATACTGGAGTCACCGCCCCCTAGTGACCACTCCATAGAGAGGTATAATACTGGAGTCACCGCCCCCTAGTGACCACTCCATAGAGAGGTATAATACTGGAGTCACCGCCCCCTAGTGACCACACCATAGAGATGTATAATACTGGAGTCACCGCCCCCTAGTGACCACTCCATAGAGAGGTATAATACTGGAGTCACCGCCCCCTAGTGACCACACCATAGAGATGTATAATACTGGAGTCACCGCCCCCTAGTGACCACTCCATAGAGAGGTATAATACTGGAGTCACCGCCCCCTAGTGACCACACCATAGAGATGTATAATACTGGAGTCACCGCCCCCTAGTGACCACTCCATAGAGAGGTATAATACTGGAGTCACCGCCCCCTAGTGACCACACCATAGAGATGTATAATACTGGAGTCACCGCCCCCTAGTGACCACTCCATAGAGACGTATAATACTGGAGTCACCCCCCCTAGTGACCACTCCATAGAAATGTATAATTCTGCAGTCACTGCCCCCTAGTGACCACTCCATAGAAATGTATAATACTGGAGTCACCGCCCCCTAGTGACCACTCCATAGAAATGCATAATACTGGAGTCACCGCCCCCTAGTGATCACTCCATAGAGATGTATAATACTGGAGTCACCGCCCCCTAGTGATCACTCCATAGAGATGTATAATACTGGAGTCACCGCCCCCTAGTGACCACTCCATAGAGATGTATAATACTGGAGTCACCGCCCCCTAGTGACCACTCCATAGAGATGTATAATACTGGAGTCACCGCCCCCTAGTGACCACTCCATAGAGATGTATAATACTGGAGTCACCGCCCCCTAGTGACCACTCCATAGAGATGTATAATATTGGAGTCGCCTCCCCCTAGTGACCCCTCCATAGAGATGTATAATACTGGAGTCACCCACCGCCCCCTAGTGACCACTCCATAGAGATGTGTAATACTTGAGTCACCGCCCCCTAGTGACCACTCCATAGAAATGTATAATACTGGAGTCACCCACCGCCCCCTAGTGACCACTCCATAGAGATGTATAATACTGGAGTCACCCACCGCCCCCTAGTGACTACTCCATAGAAATGTATAATACTGGAGTCACCCACCGCCCCCTAGTGACCACTCCATAGAGATGTATAATACTGGAGTCACCCACCGCCCCCTAGTGACCACTCCATAGAGATGTATAATACTGGAGTCACCCACCGCCCCCTAGTGACCACTCCATAGAAATGTATAATACTGGAGTCACCGCCCCCTAGTGACCTCTCCATAGAGATGTATAATACTGGAGTCACCGCCCCCTAGTGACCTCTCCATAGAGATGTATAATACTGGAGTCACCGCCCCCTAGTGACCACTCCATAGAGATGTAGAATACTGGAGTCACCCACCGCCCCCTAGTGACCACTCCATAGAGATGTGCAATACTGCAGTCACCGCCCCCTAGTGACCACTCCATAGATATGTATAATACTGGAGTCACCCACCGCCCCCTAGTGACCCCTCCATAGAGATGTATAATACTGGAGTCACCGCCCCCTAGTGACCCCTCCATAGAAATGTATAATACTGGAGTCACTGCCCCCTAGTGACCACTCCATAGAGATGTATAATACTGGAGTCAACGCCCCCTAGTGACCCCTCCATAGAAATGTATAATACTGGAGTCACTGCCCCCTAGTGATCACTCCATAGAAATGTATAATACTGGAGTCACTGCCACCTAGTGACCACTCCATAGAGATACATAATACTGGAGTCACCGCCCCCTAGTGACCACTCCATAGAAATGTATAATACTGGAGTCACCGCCCCCTAGTGACCACTCCATAGAGATACATAATACTGGAGTCACCGCCCCCTAGTGACCACTCCATAGAGATGTATAATACAGGAGTCACCGCCCCCTAGTGACCACTCCATAGAAATGTATAATACTGGAGTCACCACCCCTAGTGATCACTCCATAGAAATGTATAATACTGGAGTCACCAACCCCCTAGTGACCACTCCATAGAGATGTATAATACTGGAGTCACCGCCCCCTAGTAACCACTCCATAGAAATGTATAATACTGGAGTCACCGCCCCCTAGTAACCACTCCATAGAGATGTATAATACTGGAGTCTCCGCCCCCTAGTAACCACTCCATAGAGATGTATAATACTGGAGTCACCTCCCCCTAGTGACCACTCCATAGAGATGTATAATACTGGAGTCACCGCCCCATAGTGACCACTCCATAGAAATGTATAATACTGGAGTCACCGCCCCCTAGTGACCCCTCCATAGAAATGTATAATACTGGAGTCACCCACCGCCCCCTAGTGACCACTCCATAGAGATGTATAATACTGGAGTCACCACCCCCTAGTGACCACTCCATAGAAATGTATAATACTGGAGTCACCGCCCCCTAGTGACCACTCCAAAGAAATGTATAATACTGGAGTCACCGCCCCCAAGTGATCACTCCATAGAGATGTATAATACTGGAGTCACCGCCCCCTAGTGACCACTCCATAGAGATGTATAATACTGGAGTCACCGCCCCTAGTGACCACTCCATAGAGATGTATAATACTGGAGTCACCGCCCCTAGTGACCACTCCATAGAGATGTATAATACTGGAGTCACCGCCCCCTAGTGATCACTCCATAGAGATGTATAATACTGGAGTCACCGCCCCGTAGTGTCCACTCCATAGAAATGTATAATACTGGAGTCACCTCCCCCTAGTGACCACTCCATAGACATGTATAATACTGGAGTCACCGCCCCGTAGTGTCCACTCCATAGAGATGTATAATACTGGAGTCACCGCCCCCTAGTGATCACTCCATAGAAATGTATAATACTGGAGTCACCGCCCCCTAGTGACCACTCCATAGAGATGTATAATACTGGAGCCACGGCCCCCTAGTGACCACTCCATAGAGATGTATAATACTGAAGTCACCGCCCCCTAGTGACCCCTCTATAGAGATGTATAATACTGGAGTCACCACCCCCTAGTGACCACTCCATAAAAATGTATACTACCCCCTCACACTGCACCCTCCCCAAACTACCACCCCACACTGCACCCTCCCCAAACTACCCCCCCCACACTGCACCCTCCCCGAACTACCCCTCCACACTGCACCCTCCCCAAACTGCCCCCCCCCCCACACTGCACCCTCCCCAAACTACCCCTCCACACACTGCACCCTCCCCAAACTACCCCCCCTACACTGCACCCTCCCCAAACTACCCCCCCTACACGGCACCCTCCCCAAACTACCCCCCCACACTGCACCCTCCCCAAACTACCCCCCCACACTGCACCCTCCCCAAACTACCCCCCCATACTGCACCCTCCCCAAACTAACCCCCCACACTGCACCCTCCCCAAACTACCCCCCCACACTGCGCCCTCCCCAAACTAACCCCCCACACTGCGCCCTCCCCAAACTACCCCCCCCCACACTGCACCCTCCCCAAACTACCCCCCCACTGCTCCCTCCCCAAACTACCCCCCCAGACTGCACCCTCTCCAAACTACCACCCACCCCCCCACACTGCACCCTCCCCAAACTACCCCCCACACTGCACCCTCCCCAAACTACCACCCCCCCACACTGAACCCTCCCCAAACTACCCCCCACACTGCACCCTCCCCAAACTACCACCCCCCACACTGCACTCTCCCCAAACTACCCCCCACACTGCATCCTCCCCAAACTACCCCCCCACTGCACCCTCCCCAAACTACCACCCCCCACTCTGCACCCTCCCCAATCTACCCCTCCACACTGCACCCTCCCCAAACTACCCCCCCCCACACTGCACCCTCCCCAAACTACCCCCCCACTGTGCCCTCCCCAAACTACCCCCCTCACACTGCACTCTCCCAAAACTACCCCCCCACACTGCAACCTCCCCAAACTACCCTCACACTGCACCCTCCCCAAACTACCCCCCCTACACGGCACCCTCCCCAAACTACCCCCTCACACTGTACCCTCCCCAAACTACCACCCCACACTGCACCCTCCCCAAACTACCCCCCCCCCCCACACTGCACCCTCCCCGAACTACCCCTCCACACTGCACCCTCCCCAAACTGCCCCCCCCCACACTGCACGCTCCCCAAACTACCCCTCCACACACTGCACCCTCCCCAAACTACCCCTCCACACTGCACCCTCCCCAAACTACCCCCCCTACACGGCACCCTCCCCAAACTACCCCTCCACACACTGCACCCTCCCCAAACTACCCCTCCACACACTGCACCCTCCCCAAACTACCCCTCCACACTGCACCCTCCCCAAACTACCCCCCCTACACGGCACCCTCCCCAAACTACCCCCCCACACTGCACCCTCCCCAAACTACCCCCCCAGACGGCACCCTCCCCAAACTACCCCCCCACACTGCACCCTCCCCAAACTAACCCCCCACACTGCACCCTCCCCAAACTACCCCCCCCACACTGCGCCCTCCCCAAACTAACCCCCCACACTGCACATTCCCCAAACTACCCCCCCACACTGCACCCTCCCCAAACTTACCCCCCCCACTGCGCCCTCCCCAAACTACCCCCCCCACACTGCACCCTCCCCAAACTACCCCCCCACTGCTCCCTCCCCAAACTACCCCCCCACACTGCACCCTCTCCAAACTACCACCCACCCCCCCACACTGCACCCTCCCCAAACTACCCCCCACACTGCACCCTCCCCAAACTACCACCCCCCCACACTGCACCCTCCCCAAACTACCCCCCACACTGCACCCTCCCCAAACTACCACCCCCCACACTGCACTCTCCCCAAACTACCCCCCCACACTGCATCCTCCCCAAACTACCCCCCCCACTGCACCCTCCCCAAACTACCACCCCCCACTCTGCACCCTCCCCAATCTAACCCTCCACACTGCACCCTCCCCAAACTACCCCCCCCCCCACACTGCACCCTCCCCAAACTACCCCCCCCACTGTGCCCTCCCCAAACTACCCCCCTCACACTGCACTCTCCCAAAACTACCCCCCCACACTGCAACCTCCCCAAACTACCCCCACACTGCACCCTCCCCAAACTACCCCTCACACTGCACCCTCCCCAAACTACCCCCCCATACTGCACCCTCCCCAAACTACCTCCCACACTGCACCCTCCCCAAACTACCCCCCCCCACACTGCACCCTCCCCAAACGACCCCCTCACATTGCCCCCTCCCCAAATACCACCCCACACTGCACCCTCCCCAAACTACCCCCACACTGCACCCTCCCCAAACTACCCCCCACACTGCACCCTCCCCAAACTACCCCTTCACACTGCACCCTCCACAAACTAACCCCCCACACTGCACCCTCCCCAAACTACCCCCCCACACTGCACCCTCCCCAAACTACCCCTCCACACTGCACCCTCCCCAAACTACCCCTACACACTGCACCCTCCCCAAACTACCCCCCCACTGCTACCTCCCCAAACTACCCCCCACACTGCACCCTCCCCAAACTACCCCCCCACACTGCCCCCCCAAACTACCCCTCCACACTGCACCCTCCCCAAACTAACCCCCCACACTGCACCCTCCCCAAACTACCCCCCACACTGCACCCTCCCCAAACTACCCCTCCACACTGCACCCTCCCCAAACTACTACTCCACACTGCACCCTCCCCAAACTACCCCTCCACACTGCACCCTCCCCAAACTACCCCCCCACTGCCCCCTCCCCAAACTACCCCCCCCCCACACTGCCCCCTCCCCAAACTACCCCCCCCCACACTGCACCCTCCCCAAACTACCCCCCCACACTGCACCCTCCCCAAACTACCACCCCCCACACTGTACTTTCCCCAAACTACCACCCCCACACTGCACCCTCCCCAAACTACCCCCCCCCCACACTGCATCCTCCCCAAACTACCCCCCCACACTGCACCCTCCCCAAACTACCCCCCACACTGCACCCTCCTAAATCTACCCCCCCACACTGCACCCTCCCCAAACTACACCCCCCACACTGCACCCTCCCCAAACTAACCCCCCACACTGCACCCTCCCCAAACTACCCCCCCAATCTGCACCCTCCCCAAACTACCCCCCCCCACACTGCATCTTCCCCAAACTACCCCCACACTGCACCCTCCCCAAACTACCCCCCCACACTGCACCCTCCCCAAACTACCCCTCCACACTGCACCCTCCCCAAACTGCCCCCCCACTGCCCCCTCCCCAAACTATCCCCCCACACTGCACCCTCCCCAAACTGCCCCCCCACTGCCCCCTCCCCAAACTATCCCCCCACACTGCACCTTCCCCAAACTACCCCCCACACTGCACCCTCCCCAAAATAACCCCCACACTGCACCCTCCCCAAACTATCACCCCCCACACTGCACCCTCCCCAAACTACCACCCCCACACTGCACCTTCCCCAAACTACCCCCCACACTGCACCCTCCCCAAAATAACCCCCACACTGCACCCTCCCCAAACTATCACCCCCCACACTGCACCCTCCCCAAACTACCACCCCCCACACTGCACCCTCCCCAAACTACCACCCCCACACTACACCCTCCCCAAACTACCCCTCCACACTGCACCCTCCCCAAACTCCCCCCCCACACTGCACCCTCCCCAAACTACCCCTCCACACTGCACCCTCCTCAAACTACCCCCCCAACTGCGCCCTCCCCAAACCCCCCCACACTGCACCCTCCCCAAACTACCCCCCCACACTGCACCCTCCCTAAACTACCCCTCCACACTGCACCCTAACCAAACTAACCCCCCACACTGCACCCTCCCCAAACTACCCCCCCACACTGCACCCTCCCCAAACTACCCCTCCACACTGCACCCTCCCCAAACTACCCCTCCACACTGCACCCTCCCCAAACTACCCCTCCACACTGCACCCTCCCCAAACTACCCCGCCCCACACTGCACCCTCCCCAAACTACCCCCACACTGCACCCTCCCCAAACTCCCCCCCCCACACTGCACCCTCCCCAAACTACCCCCCCCACACTGCACCCTCCCCAAACTACCCCCCCACACGGCACCCTCCCCAAACTACCCCCCCACACTGCACCCTCCCCAAACTAACCCCCCACACTGCGCCCTCCCCAAACTACCCCCCCACACTGCGCCCTCCCCAAACTAACCCCCCACACTGCACATTCCCCAAACTACCCCCCCACACTGCACCCTCCCCAAACTACCCCCCCACTGCACCCTCCCCAAACTACCACCCCTCCACACTGCACCCTCCCCAAACTACCCCCCACACTGCACCCTCCCCCAAACTACCACCCCCCCACACTGCACCCTCCCCAAACTACCCCCCACACTGCACCCTCCCCAAACTACCACCCCCACACTGCACTCTCCCCAAACTACCCCCCACACTGCATCCTCCCCAAACTACCCCCCCACTGCACCCTCCCCAAACTACCACCCCCCACTCTGCACGCTCCCCAAACTACCCCCCTCACACTGCACTCTCCCAAAACTACCCCCCACACTGCAACCTCCCCAAACTACCCTCACACTGCACCCTCCCCAAACTACCCCCCCTACACGTCACCCTCCCCAAACTACCCCCTCACACTGTACCCTCCCCAAACTACCACCCCACACTGCACCCTCCCCAAACTACCCCCCCCCCCACACTGCACCCTCCCCGAACTACCCCTCCACACTGCACCCTCCCCAAACTGCCCCCCCCACACTGCACGCTCCCCAAACTACCCCTCCACACACTGCACCCTCCCCAAACTACCCCTCCACACTGCACCCTCCCCAAACTACCCCCCCTACACGGCACCCTCCCCAAACTACCCCCCCCACACTGCACCCTCCCCAAACTACCCCCCCACACGGCACCCTCCCCAAACTACCCCCCCACACTGCACCCTCCCCAAACTAACCCCCCACACTGCACCCTCCCCAAACTACCCCCCCACACTGCGCCCTCCCCAAACTAACCCCCCACACTGCACATTCCCCAAACTACCCCCCCACACTGCACCCTCCCCAAACTTACCCCCCCCCACTGCGCCCTCCCCAAACTACCCCCCCCACACTGCTCCCTCCCCAAACTACCCCCCCACACTGCACCCTCTCCAAACTACCACCCACCCCCCCACACTGCACCCTCCCCAAACTACCCCCCACACTGCACCCTCCCCAAACTACCACCCCCCCACACTGCACCCTCCCCAAACTACCCCCCACACTGCACCCTCCCCAAACTACCACCCTCCACACTGCACTCTCCCCAAACTATCCCCCCACACTGCATCCTCCCCAAACTACCCCCCCACTGCACCCTCCCCAAACTACCACCCCCCACTCTGCACCCTCCCCAATCTAACCCTCCACACTGCACCCTCCCCAAACTACCCCCCCCACACTGCACCCTCCCCAAACTACCCCCCCCACTGTGCCCTCCCCAAACTACCCCCCTCACACTGCACTCTCCCAAAACTACCCCCCCACACTGCAACCTCCCCAAACTACCCCCACACTGCACCCTCCCCAAACTACCCCTCACACTGCACCCTCCCCAAACTACCCCCCCCATACTGCACCCTCCCCAAACTACCTCCCACACTGCACCCTCCCCAAACTACCCCCCCCCACACTGCACCCTCCCCAAACTACCCCCTCACATTGCCCCCTCCCCAAATACCACCCCACACTGCACCCTCCCCAAACTACCCCCACACTGCACCCTCCCCAAACTACCCCCCACATGGCACCCTCCCCAAACGACCCCCCCACACTGCACCCTCCCCAAACTACCCCTCCACACTGCACCCTCCCCAAACTACCCCTCCACACTGCACCCTCCCCAAACTACCCCCCCACTGCTACCTCCCCAAACTACCCCCCACACTGCACCCTCCCCAAACTACCCCCCCCCCCACACACTGCTCCCTCCCAAAACTACCCCCCACACTGCACCCTCCCCAAACTACCACCCACACTGCACCCTCCCCAAACTTCCCCCCCACACTGCCCCCCCAAACTACCCCTCCACACTGCACCCTCCCCAAACTAACCCCCCACACTGCACCCTCCCCAAACTACCCCCCACACTGCACCCTCCCCAAACTACCCCTCCACACTGCACCCTCCCCAAACTACCCCCCCACTGCCCCCTCCCCAAACTACCCCCCACACTGCCCCCTCCCCAAACCACCCCCCCCACACTGCACCCTCCCCAAACTACCCCCCCACACTGCACCCTCCCCAAACTACCACCCCCCACACTGTACTTTCCCCAAACTACCACCCCCACACTGCACCCTCCCCAAACTACCCCCCCCCACACTGCATCCTCCCCAAACTACCCCCCCACACTGCACCCTCCCCAAACTACCCCCCACACTGCACCCTCCTAAATCTACCCCCCCACACTGCACCCTCCCCAAACTACACCCCCCACACTGCACCCTCCCCAAACTACCCCCCCCACACTGCTCCCTCCCCAAACTACCCCCCCACACTGCACCCTCTCCAAACTACCACCCACCCCCCCACACTGCACCCTCCCCAAACTACCCCCCACACTGCACCCTCCCCAAACTACCACCCCCCCACACTGCACCCTCCCCAAACTACCCCCCACACTGCACCCTCCCCAAACTACCACCCTCCACACTGCACTCTCCCCAAACTATCCCCCCACACTGCATCCTCCCCAAACTACCCCCCCACTGCACCCTCCCCAAACTACCACCCCCCACTCTGCACCCTCCCCAATCTAACCCTCCACACTGCACCCTCCCCAAACTACCCCCCCCACACTGCACCCTCCCCAAACTACCCCCCCCACTGTGCCCTCCCCAAACTACCCCCCTCACACTGCACTCTCCCAAAACTACCCCCCCACACTGCAACCTCCCCAAACTACCCCCACACTGCACCCTCCCCAAACTACCCCTCACACTGCACCCTCCCCAAACTACCCCCCCATACTGCACCCTCCCCAAACTACCTCCCACACTGCACCCTCCCCAAACTACCCCCCCCACACTGCACCCTCCCCAAACTACCCCCTCACATTGCCCCCTCCCCAAATACCACCCCACACTGCACCCTCCCCAAACTACCCCCACACTGCACCCTCCCCAAACTACCCCCCACATGGCACCCTCCCCAAACGACCCCCCCACACTGCACCCTCCCCAAACTACCCCTCCACACTGCACCCTCCCCAAACTACCCCTCCACACTGCACCCTCCCCAAACTACCCCCCACTGCTACCTCCCCAAACTACCCCCCACACTGCACCCTCCCCAAACTACCCCCCCCCCCACACACTGCTCCCTCCCAAAACTACCCCCCACACTGCACCCTCCCCAAACTACCACCCACACTGCACCCTCCCCAAACTACCCCCCCACACTGCCCCCCCAAACTACCCCTCCACACTGCACCCTCCCCAAACTAACCCCCCACACTGCACCCTCCCCAAACTACCCCCCACACTGCACCCTCCCCAAACTACCCCTCCACACTGCACCCTCCCCAAACTACCCCCCCACTGCCCCCTCCCCAAACTACCCCCCACACTGCCCCCTCCCCAAACCACCCCCCCCACACTGCACCCTCCCCAAACTACCCCCCCACACTGCACCCTCCCCAAACTACCACCCCCCCACACTGTACTTTCCCCAAACTACCCCCCCCACACTGCACCCTCCCCAAACTACCCCCCCCCACACTGCATCCTCCCCAAACTACCCCCCCACACTGCACCCTCCCCAAACTACCCCCCACACTGCACCCTCCTAAATCTACCCCCCCACACTGCACCCTCCCCAAACTACACCCCCCACACTGCACCCTCCCCAAACTAACCCCCCACACTGCACCCTCCCCAAACTATCCCTCCACACTGCACCCTCCCCAAACTGCCCCCCCACTGCCCCCTCCCCAAACTATCCCCCCACACTGCACCCTCCCCAAACTGCCCCCCCACTGCCCCCTCCCCAAACTATCCCCCCACACTGCACCCTCCCCAAACTGCCCCCCCACTGCCCCCTCCCCAAACTATCCCCCCACACTGCACCTTCCCCAAACTACCCCCCACACTGCACCCTCCCCAAAATAACCCCCACACTGCACCCTCCCCAAACTATCACCCCCCACACTGCACCCTCCCCAAACTATCCCCCCACACTGCCCCCCCCAAACTACCCCTCCACACTGCACCCTCCCCAAACTAACCCCCCACACTGCACCCTCCCCAAACTACCCCCCACACTGCACCCTCCCCAAACTACCCCTCCACACTGCACCCTCCCCAAACTACCCCCCCACTGCCCCCTCCCCAAACTACCCCCCACACTGCCCCCTCCCCAAACCACCCCCCCCACACTGCACCCTCCCCAAAATAACCCCCACACTGCACCCTCCCCAAACTATCACCCCCCACACTGCACCCTCCCCAAACTACCACCCCCACACTGCACCCTCCCCAAACCACCCCCCACACTGCACCCTCCCCAAACTACCACCCCCACACTACACACTCCCCAAACTACCCCTTCACACTGCACCCTCCCCAAACTACCACCCCACACTGCACCCTCCCCAATCTACCCCTCCACACTGCACCCTCCCCAAACTCCCCCCCCCACACTGCACCCTCCCCAAACTACCCCTCCACACTGCACCCTCCTCAAACTACCCCCCCCCCCACTGCGCCCTCCCCAAACCCCCCCACACTGCACCCTCCCCAAACTACCCCCCCACACTGCACCCTCCCTAAACTACCCCTCCACACTGCACCCTAACCAAACTAACCCCCCACACTGCACCCTCCCCAAACTACCCCTCCACACTGCACCCTCCCCAAACTACCTCTCCACACTGCACCCTCCCCAAACTACCCCTCCACACTGCACCCTCCCCAAACTACCCCTCCACACTGCACCCTCCCCAAACTACCCCGCCCCACACTGCACCCTCCCCAAACTACCCCCACACTGCACCCTCCCCAAACTCCCCCCCCCACACTGCACCCTCCCCAAACTACCCCCCCCACACTGCACCCTCCCCAAACTACCCCCCCACACGGCACCCTCCCCAAACTACCCCCCCCACACTGCACCCTCCCCAAACTAACCCCCCACACTGCACCCTCCCCAAACTACCCCCCCACACTGCGCCCTCCCCAAACTAACCCCCCACACTGCACATTCCCCAAACTACCCCCCCACACTGCACCCTCCCCAAACTACCCCCCCACTGCACCCTCCCCAAACTACCACCCCCCCACACTGCACCCTCCCCAAACTACCCCCCACACTGCACCCTCCCCAAACTACCACCCCCCACACTGCACCCTCCCCAAACTACCCCCCACACTGCACCCTCCTTAAACTACCACCCCCCACACTGCACTCTCCCCAAACTACCCCCCCATACTGCATCCTCCCCAAACTACCCCCCCACTGCACCCTCCCCAAACTACCACCCCCCACTCTGCACCCTCCCCAATCTAACCCTCCACACTGCACCCTTCCCAAACTACCCCCCCCACACTGCACCCTCCCCAAATTACCCCCCCCCCCCACTGTGCCCTCCCCAAACTACCCCCTCACACTGCAACCTCCCCAAACTACCCCCACACTGCACCCTCCCCAAACTACCCCTCACACTGCACCCTCCCCAAACTACCCCTCCACACTGCACCCTCCCCAAACTGCCCCCCCACTGCCCCCTCCCCAAACTATCCCCCCACACTGCACCTTCCCCAAACTACCCCCCACACTGCACCCTCCCCAAAATAACCCCCACACTGCACCCTCCCCAAACTATCACCCCCCACACTGCACCCTCCCCAAACTACCACCCCCACACTGCACCCTCCCCAATCTACCCCTCCACACTGCACCCTCCCCAAACTCCCCCCCCCACACTGCACCCTCCCCAAACTACCCCTCCACACTGCACCCTCCTCAAACTACCCCCCCCCACTGCGCCCTCCCCAAACCCCCCCACACTGCACCCTCCCCAAACTACCCCCCCACACTGCACCCTCCCTAAACTACCCCTCCACACTGCACCCTAACCAAACTAACCCCCCACACTGCACCCTCCCCAAACTACCCCCCCACACTGCACCCTCCCCAAACTACCCCTCCACACTGCACCCTCCCCAAACTACCTCTCCACACTGCACCCTCCCCAAACTACCCCTCCACACTGCACCCTCCCCAAACTACCCCCCCACACTGCACCCGCCCCAAACTACCCCTCACACTGCACCCCCCCAAACTACCCCCCCACACTGCACCCTCCCCAAACTACCCCCCCCACACTGCACCCTCCCCAAACTACCCCCCACACTGCACCCTCCCCAAACTACTCCTCCACACTGCACCCTCCCCAAACTACTCCTCCACACTGCACCCTCCCCAAACTACCCCCCCACACTGCACCCTCCCCAAACTACTCCTCCACACTGCACCCTCACCAAACTACCCCCCCCACAGGGCACCCTCTCCAAACTACCCCCCACATGGCACCCTCCCCATACTACCCCCCCACACTGCACCCTCCCTAAACTACCACCCCCACACTGCACCCTCCCCATACTACCTCCCCAAACTACCACCCCCCACACTGCACCCTCCCTAAACTACCACCCCCACACTGCACCTTCCCCAAACTACCACCCCTCACACTGCACCCTCCCCAAACTACCACCCCCACACTGCACCCTCCCCAAACTACCCCCCACACTGCACCCTCCCCAAACTACCCCTCACACTGCACCCTCCCCAAATTACCCCCCACACTGCACCCTCCCCAAACTACGCCCCCACACTGCACCCTCCCCAAACTCCTCCTCCACACTGCACCCTCCCCCAAACTACCCCCCACACTGCACCCTCCCCAAACTACCCCTCCACACTGCACCCTCCCTAACCTACCCCTCCACACTGCACCCTCCCCAAACTACCCCTCCACACTGCACCCTCCCTAAACTACCCCTCCACACTGCACCCTCCCCAAACTACCACCCCCACACAGCACCCTCCCCAATCTACCCCTCCACACTGCACCCTCCTCAAACTACCCCTCCACACTGCACCCTCCCCAAACAACCCCCCCACACGGCACCCTCCCCAAACTACCCCTCACACTGCACCCTCCCCAAATTACCCCCCACACTGCACCCTCCCCAAACTACGCCCCCACACTGCACCCTCCCCAAACTACTCCTCCACACTGCACCCTCCCCAAACTACCGCCCCACACTGCACCCTCCCCAAACTACCCTCCACACTGCACCCTCCCCAAACTACCCCTCCACACTGCACCCTCCCCAAACTACCCCTCCACACTGCACCCTTCCCAAACTACCCCCCCACACTGCACCCTCCCCAAGCTACCCCCCCACACGGCACCCTCCCCAAACTACCCCCCCACACGGCACCCTCCCCAAACTACCCCTCACACTGCACCCTCCCCAAACTACCCCTCCACACTGCACCCTCCCCAAACCACCCCCCACACTGCACCCTCCCCAAACTACCACCCCCCACACTGCACCCTCCCCAAACTACCACCCCCACACTGCACCCTCCCCAAACTACCCCTCCACACTGCACCCTCCCCAAACTACCCCTCCACACTGCACCCTCCACAAACTACCACCCCCACACTGCACCCTCCCCAATCTACCCCTCCACACTGCACCCTCCTCAAACTACCCCCCCACTGCGCCCTCCCCAAACCCCCCCACACTGCACCCTCCTCAAACTACCCCTCCACACTGCACCCTTCCCAAACTACCCCCCCACACTGCACCCTCCCCAAACTACCCCTCACACTGCACCCTCCCCAAACTACCCCCCACAGGGCACCCTCCCCAAACTACCCCCCCCACACACTGCACCCTCCCCAAACTCCTCCTCCACACTGCACCCTCCCCAAACTACTCCTCCACACTGCACCCTCCCCAAACTACTACTCCACACTGCACCCTCCCCAAACTACCACCTTCACACTGCACCTTCCCCAAACTACCCCCCCACACGGCACCCTCCCCAAATTGCCCCCCACACTGCACCCTCCCCAAACTACCCCCCACACTGCACCCTCCCCAAACTACCCCTCCACTGCCCCCTCCCCAAACTACCCCCCCACACACTGCACCCTCCCCAAACTAACACTCCCCACACTGCACCCTCCCCAAACTACCACCCCCACACTGCACCCTCCCCAAACTATCCCCCACATGGCACCCTCCCCAAACTACCCCCCACATGGCACCCTCCCCAAACTATCCCCCCCACACTGCACCTCCCAAAACTACCCCCCCACACTGCACCCTCCCAAAACTATCCCTCCACACTGCACCCTCCCCATACTACCACCCCCCACACTGCACCCTCCCCATACTACCACCCCCACACTGCACCCTCCCCAAACTACCACCCCCCACACTGCACCCTCCCCAAACTACCCCCACACTGCACCCTCCCTAAACTACCCCTCCACACTGCACCCTCCCCAAACTACCACCCCCCAATCTGCACCCTCCCCAAACTACCCCCGACACTGCACCCTCCCCAAACTACCCCCCACACTGCACCCTCCCCAAACTACCCCCCCACACTGCACCCTCCCAAACTACCACTCCACACTGCACATTCCCCCCACTACCCCCCCACACTGCACCCTCCCCAAACTACCCCCGCACACTGCACCCTCCCTAAACTACCCCTCCACACTGCACCCTCCCCAAACTATCCCCCCCACACTGCACCCTCCCCAAACTACCACCCCCCACACTGCAACCTCCCCAAACTACCCCCCCCCCACACTGCATCCTCCCCAAACTACCCCCCACACTGCACCCTCCCCAAACTACCCCCCCCCCACACGGGACCCTCCCCAAACTACCACCCCCCACACTGCACCCTCCCCAATCTACCCCTCCACACTGCACCCTCATAAAACTACCCGCCCCCCACTGCGCCCTCCCCAAACTACCCCCTACACTGCACCCTCCCCAAACTACCCCCCTACACTGCACCCTCCCCAAACTACCCCCCCAATCTGCACCCTCCCCAAACTACCCCCCCAATCTGCACCCTCCCCAAACTACCCCCCACACTGCACCCTCCCCAAACTACCCCCCACACACTGCACCCTCCCCAAACTACACCCCCCACACTGCACCCTCCCCAAACTACCACCCCCCACACTGCACCCTCCCCAAACTACCCCCCCACACTGCACCCTCCCCAAACTACCCCCCCCCCCACACTGCACCCTCCCCAAACTACCCTCCCCAAACTACCCCTCACACTGCACCTCCCCAAACTAACCCCCCCCACACTGCACCCTCCTCAAACAACCCCCCCACACTGCACCCTCCCCAAACTACCCCCCCACACTGCACCCTCCCCAAACTACCCCCCCACATTGCACCCTCCCCAAACTACTCCTCCACACTGCACCCTCCCCAAACTACCCCATCCAAACTGCACCCTCCCCAAACTACCACCCCCCACACTGCACCCTCCCCAATCTACCCCTCCACACTGCACCCTCCTCAAACTACCCCTCCACACTGCCCCCTCCCCAAACTACCCCCCCACACTGCACCCTCCCCAAACTAACCCCCCCCACACTGCACCCTCCCCAAACTACCCTCCCCAAACTAACCCCCAATCTGCACCCTCCCCAAACTACCCCCTGACACTGCACCCTCCCCAAATTACCCCCCCACAATGCACCCTCCCCAAATTACCCCCCCACACTGCACCCTCCCCAAACTACCCCCCCACACTGCACCCTCAACAAACTACCCCCCCACACTGCACTCTCCCCAAACTACCACCCCCACACTGCACCCTCCCCAATCTACCCCTCCACACTGCACCCTCCCCAAACTACCCCCCACTGCTCCCTCCCCAAACTACCCCCCCACACTGCACCCTCTCCAAACTACCACCCACCCCCCCACACTGCACCCTCCCCAAACTACCCCCCACACTGCACCCTCCCCAAACTACCACCCTCCACACTGCACTCTCCCCAAACTATCCCCCCACACTGCATCCTCCCCAAACTACCCCCCCACTGCACCCTCCCCAAACTACCACCCCCCACTCTGCACCCTCCCCAATCTAACCCTCCACACTGCACCCTCCCCAAACTACCCCCCCACACTGCACCCTCCCCAAACTACCCCCCCCCACTGTGCCCTCCCCAAACTACCCCCCTCACACTGCACCCTCCCCAAACTACCCCCACACTGCACCCTCCCCAAACTACCCCCCCCCACTGTGCCCTCCCAAAACTACCCCCCCACACTGCAACCTCCCCAAACTACCCCCACACTGCACCCTCCCCAAACTACCCCTCACACTGCACCCTCCCCAAACTACCCCCCCATACTGCACCCTCCCCAAACTACCTCCCACACTGCACCCTGCCCAAACTACCCCCCCCCCCCACACTGCACCCTCCCCAAACTACCCCCTCACATTGCCGCCTCCCCAAATACCACCCCACACTGCACCCTCCCCAAACTACCCCCACACTGCACCCTCCCCAAACTACCCCCCACATGGCACCCTCCCCAAACGACCCCCCCACACTGCACCCTCCCCAAACTACCCCTCCACACTGCACCCTCCCCAAACTACCCCTCCACACTGCACCCTCCCCAAACTACCCCCCCACTGCTACCTCCCCAAACTACCCCCCACACTGCACCCTCCCCAAACTACCCCCCCCCCACACACTGCTCCCTCCCAAAACTACCCCCCACACTGCACCCTCCCCAAACTACCACCCACACTGCACCCTCCCCAAACTACCCCCCCACACTGCCCCCCCAAACTACCCCTCCACACTGCACCCTCCCCAAACTAACCCCCCACACTGCACCCTCCCCAAACTACCCCCCACACTGCACCCTCCCCAAACTACCCCTCCACACTGCACCCTAACCAAACTAACCCCCCACACTGCACCCTCCCCAAACTATCCCCCCACACTGCACCCTCCCCAAACTACCCCTCCACACTGCACCCTCCCCAAACTACCCCTCCACACTGCACCCTCCCCAAACTACCCCTCCACACTGCACCCTCCCCAAACTACCCCGCCCCACACTGCACCCTCCCCAAACTACCCCCACACTGCACCCTCCCCAAACTACCCCCCCACTGCCCCCTCCCCAAACTACCCCCCACACTGCCCCCTCCCCAAACCACCCCCCCACACTGCACCCTCCCCAAACTACCCCCCCACACTGCACCCTCCCCAAACTACCACCCCCCACACTGTACTTTCCCCAAACTACCACCCCCACACTGCACCCTCCCCAAACTACCCCCCCCCACACTGCATCCTCCCCAAACCACCCCCCCACACTGCACCCTCCCCAAACTACCCCCCACACTGCACCCTCCCCAAACTACCCCCCCACACTGCACCCTCCCCAAACTACACCCCCCACACTGCACCCTCCCCAAACTAACCCCCCACACTGCACCCTCCCCAAACTACCCCCCCAATCTGCACCCTCCCCAAACTACCCCCCCCACACTGCATCTTCCCCAAACTACCCCCACACTGCACCCTCCCCAAACTACCCCCCCACACTGCACCCTCCCCAAACTACCCCTCCACACTGCACCCTCCCCAAACTGCCCCCCCACTGCCCCCTCCCCAAACTATCCCCCCACACTGCACCTTCCCCAAACTACCCCCCACACTGCACCCTCCCCAAAATAACCCCCACACTGCACCCTCCCCAAACTATCACCCCCCACACTGCACCCTCCCCAAACTACCACCCCCACACTGCACCCTCCCCAAACCACCCCCCACACTGCACCCTCCCCAAACTACCACCCCCACACTACACACTCCCCAAACTACCCCTTCACACTGCACCCTCCCCAAACTACCACCCCCACACTGCACCCTCCCCAATCTACCCCTCCACACTGCACCCTCCCCAAACTACCCCCCCATACTGCACCCTCCCCAAACTACCTCCCACACTGCACCCTCCCCAAACTACCCCCCCCCCCCACACTGCACCCTCCCCAAACTACCCCCTCACATTGCCGCCTCCCCAAATACCACCCCACACTGCACCCTCCCCAAACTACCCCCACACTGCACCCTCCCCAAACTACCCCCCACATGGCACCCTCCCCAAACGACCCCCCCACACTGCACCCTCCCCAAACTACCCCTCCACACTGCACCCTCCCCAAACTACCCCTCCACACTGCACCCTCCCCAAACTACCCCCCCACTGCTACCTCCCCAAACTACCCCCACACTGCACCCTCCCCAAACTACCCCCCCCACACACTGCTCCCTCCCAAAACTACCCCCCACACTGCACCCTCCCCAAACTACCACCCACACTGCACCCTCCCCAAACTACCCCCCCACACTGCCCCCCCAAACTACCCCTCCACACTGCACCCTCCCCAAACTAACCCCCCACACTGCACCCTCCCCAAACTACCCCCCACACTGCACCCTCCCCAAACTACCCCTCCACACTGCACCCTCCCCAAACTACCCCCCCACTGCCCCCTCCCCAAACTACCCCCCACACTGCCCCCTCCCCAAACCCCCCCCCCACACTGCACCCTCCCCAAACTACCCCCCCACACTGCACCCTCCCCAAACTACCACCCCCCACACTGTACTTTCCCCAAACTACCACCCCCACACTGCACCCTCCCCAAACTACCCCCCCCACACTGCATCCTCCCCAAACTACCCCCCCACACTGCACCCTCCCCAAACTACCCCCCACACTGCACCCTCCTAAATCTACCCCCCACACTGCACCCTCCCCAAACTACACCCCCCACACTGCACCCTCCCCAAACTAACCCCCCACACTGCACCCTCCCCAAACTACCCCCCCAATCTGCACCCTCCCCAAACTACCCCCCCCACACTGCATCTTCCCCAAACTACCCCCACACTGCACCCTCCCCAAACTACCCCCCCACACTGCACCCTCCCCAAACTACCCCTCCACACTGCACCCTCCCCAAACTGCCCCCCCACTGCCCCCTCCCCAAACTATCCCCCCACACTGCACCTTCCCCAAACTACCCCCCACACTGCACCCTCCCCAAAATAACCCCCACACTGCACCCTCCCCAAACTATCACCCCCCACACTGCACCCTCCCCAAACTACCACCCCCACACTGCACCCTCCCCAAACCACCCCCCACACTGCACCCTCCCCAAACTACCACCCCCACACTACACACTCCCCAAACTACCCCTTCACACTGCACCCTCCCCAAACTACCACCCCCACACTGCACCCTCCCCAATCTACCCCTCCACACTGCACCCTCCCCAAACTCCCCCCCCACACTGCACCCTCCCCAAACTACCCCTCCACACTGCACCCTCCTCAAACTACCCCCCCCCCACTGCGCCCTCCCCAAACCCCCCCACACTGCACCCTCCCCAAACTACCCCCCCACACTGCACCCTCCCTAAACTACCCCTCCACACTGCACCCTAACCAAACTAACCCCCCACACTGCACCCTCCCCAAACTATCCCCCCACACTGCACCCTCCCCAAACTACCCCTCCACACTGCACCCTCCCCAAACTACCCCTCCACACTGCACCCTCCCCAAACTACCCCTCCACACTGCACCCTCCCCAAACTACCCCGCCCCACACTGCACCCTCCCCAAACTACCCCCACACTGCACCCTCCCCAAACTCCCCCCCCACACTGCACCCTCCCCAAACTACCCCCCCCACACGGCACCCTCCCCAAACTACCCCCCCACACTGCACCCTCCCCAAACTAACCCCCCACACTGCACCCTCCCCAAACTACCCCCCCACACTGCGCCCTCCCCAAACTAACCCCCACACTGCACATTCCCCAAACTACCCCCCCACACTGCACCCTCCCCAAACTACCCCCCCACTGCACCCTCCCCAAACTACCCCCCCCCACACTGCACCCTCCCCAAACTACCCCCCACACTGCACCCTCCCCAAACTACCACCCCCCCACACTGCACCCTCCCCAAACTACCCCCCACACTGCACCCTCCTTAAACTACCACCCCCCACACTGCACTCTCCCCAAACTACCCCCCCACACTGCATCCTCCCCAAACTACCCCCCCACTGCACCCTCCCCAAACTACCACCCCCCACTCTGCACCCTCCCCAATCTAACCCTCCACACTGCACCCTCCCCAAATTACCCCCCCCCCCACTGTGCCCTCCCCAAACTACCCCCCTCACACTGCAACCTCCCCAAACTACCCCCCTCACACTGCACCCTCCCCAAACTACCCCTCCACACTGCACCCTCCCCAAACTGCCCCCCCACTGCCCCCTCCCCAAACTATCCCCCCACACTGCACCTTCCCCAAACTACCCCCCACACTGCACCCTCCCCAAAATAACCCCCACACTGCACCCTCCCCAAACTATCACCCCCCACACTGCACCCTCCCCAAACTACCACCCCCACACTGCACCCTCCCCAAACTACCACCCCCACACTACACACTCCCCAAACTACCCCTTCACACTGCACCCTCCCCAAACTACCACCCCCACACTGCACCCTCCCCAATCTACCCCTCCACACTGCACCCTCCCCAAACTCCCCCCCCACACTGCACCCTCCCCAAACTACCCCTCCACACTGCACCCTCCTCAAACTACCCCCCCCCCCACTGCGCCCTCCCCAAACCCCCCCACACTGCACCCTCCCCAAACTACCCCCCCACACTGCACCCTCCCTAAACTACCCCTCCACACTGCACCCTAACCAAACTAACCCCCCACACTGCACCCTCCCCAAACTACCCCCCCACACTGCACCCTCCCCAAACTACCCCTCCACACTGCACCCTCCCCAAACTACCTCTCCACACTGCACCCTCCCCAAACTACCCCTCCACACTGCACCCTCCCCAAACTACCCCCCCACACTGCACCCGCCCCAAACTACCCCTCACACTGCACCCCCCCAAACTACCCCCCCACACTGCACCCTCCCCAAACTACCCCCCCCCACACTGCACCCTCCCCAAACTACCCCCCACACTGCACCCTCCCCAAACTACTCCTCCACACTGCACCCTCCCCAAACTACTCCTCCACACTGCACCCTCCCCAAACTACCCCCCCACACTGCACCCTCCCCAAACTACTCCTCCACACTGCACCCTCACCAAACTACCCCCCCCCCACAGGGCACCCTCTCCAAACTACCCCCCACATGGCACCCTCCCCATACTACCCCCCCACACTGCACCCTCCCTAAACTACCACCCCCACACTGCACCCTCCCCATACTACCTCCCCAAACTACCACCCCCCACACTGCACCCTCCCTAAACTACCACCCCCACACTGCACCCTCCCCATACTACCCCCCCCACACTGCACCTTCCCAAACTACCACCCCTCACACTGCACCCTCCCCAAACTACCCCCCACATGGCACCCTCCCCATACTACCCCCCCACACTGCACCCTCCCTAAACTACCACCCCCACACTGCACCCTCCCCATACTACCTCCCCAAACTACCACCCCCCACACTGCACCCTCCCTAAACTACCACCCCCACACTGCACCCTCCCCATACTACCCCCCCCACACTGCACCTTCCCCAAACTACCACCCCTCACACTGCACCCTCCCCAAACTACCACCCCCACACTGCACCCTCCCCAAACTACCCCCCCACACTGCACCCTCCCCAAACTACCCCTCACATTGCACCCTCCCCAAATTACCCCCCACACTGCACCCTCCCCAAACTACGCCCCCACACTGCACCCTCCCCAAACTCCTCCTCCACACTGCACCCTCCCCAAACTACCCCCCACACTGCACCCTCCCCAAACTACCCCTCCACACTGCACCCTCCCTAACCTACCCCTCCACACTGCACCCTCCCCAAACTACCCCTCCACACTGCACCTCCCTAAACTACCCCTCCACACTGCACCCTCCCCAAACTACCACCCCCACACAGCACCCTCCCCAATCTACCCCTCCACACTGCACCCTCCTCAAACTACCCCTCCACACTGCACCCTCCCCAAACAACCCCCCCCACACGGCACCCTCCCCAAACTACCCCTCACACTGCACCCTCCCCAAATTACCCCCCACACTGCACCCTCCCCAAACTACTCCTCCACACTGCACCCTCCCCAAACTACCGCCCCACACTGCACCCTCCCCAAACTACCCCTCCACACTGCACCCTCCCCAAACTACCCCTCCACACTGCACCCTCCCCAAACTACCCCTCCACACTGCACCCTTCCCAAACTACCCCCCCACACTGCACCCTCCCCAAGCTACCCCCCACACGGCACCCTCCCCAAACTACCCCCCACACGGCACCCTCCCCAAACTACCCCTCACACTGCACCCTCCCCAAACTACCCCTCCACACTGCACCCTCCCCAAACCACCCCCCCACACTGCACCCTCCCCAAACTACCACCCCCCACACTGCACCCTCCCCAAACTACCACCCCCACACTGCACCCTCCCCAAACTACCCCTCCACACTGCACCCTCCCCAAACTACCCCTCCACACTGCACCCTCCACAAACTACCACCCCCACACTGCACCCTCCCCAATCTACCCCTCCACACTGCACCCTCCTCAAACTACCCCCCCACTGCGCCCTCCCCAAACCCCCCCACACTGCACCCTCCTCAAACTACCCCTCCACACTGCACCCTTCCCAAACTACCCCCCCACACTGCACCCTCCCCAAACTACCCCTCACACTGCACCCTCCCCAAACTACCCCCCACAGGGCACCCTCCCCAAACTACCCCCCCCACACACTGCACCCTCCCCAAACTACTCCTCCACACTGCACCCTCCCCAAACTACTCCTCCACACTGCACCCTCCCCAAACTACTACTCCACACTGCACCCTCCCCAAACTACCACCTTCACACTGCACCTTCCCCAAACTACCCCCCCACACGGCACCCTCCCCAAATTGCCCCCCACACTGCACCCTCCCCAAACTACCCCCCCACACTGCACCCTCCCCAAACTACCCCTCCACTGCCCCCTCCCCAAACTACCCCCCCACACACTGCACCCTCCCCAAACTAACACTCCCCACACTGCACCCTCCCCAAACTACCACCCCCACACTGCACCCTCCCCAAACTATCCCCCACATGGCACCCTCCCCAAACTACCCCCCACATGGCACCCTCCCCAAACTATCCCCCCCACACTGCACCTCCCAAAACTACCCCCCCACACTGCACCCTCCCAAAACTATCCCTCCACACTGCACCCTCCCCATACTACCACCCCCCAC